>JAKSZP010017193.1:0-186486 GCA_022478985.1 Massospora cicadina | reverse complement strand
ATACTGGGGCTGTTCCTCCTGACGCCGTGGTCTGCTGGGCTTGAAGTTTCACATGGGAGAAGGTGGCGTGCAAGGTGCTCAGCTCTACTGAGGTGAGGGCCTGTTGGAACTCAGACGCGGACTGCTCAGATTGAAAGTAGACGTTGGTATGTCCCTTGGAGGGAAGGAAATGGGTGACTTCTCTTAGGAGAAATAGGAGAGAGAAGATGACCATCAAAAACGTGGTCAGGTGTTCATACCATGCAGGCAGGGCGCGTTCTGATGGTTTGTCCACCATGTCCGGGAATAAAGACATCAAGTTAAATGAGTTTCGTCTAATGTGACGGATGGGGTCTCTGAAAACTGCCACAAAGCAGTTAGGCAAGAGTGCTCAGGTGAGTGCCCACAGGCAGGATAGCCCTGCCGTGGAGATGCCCCTAATTCGACTGTGTGGAAACCACTTTACTACAAAAGTTTGGGCTACAGTCAAGACTATGCTGGCACTCTGAAGGAGGGCCTGACCCCCCGAGAGGGCGTACAAGGACTGGATGGCCTTGTCAAAGTCTGAGCTGCTGTCCATGTGTGGTTTCTGGGTTTTCTCTTATTAAACTGATTTGAAAATTTCAATAACTTATTTGCGAATTTATTGAGTTTCTTTTAATTTATAATAGATGAAACTGTGTAAAGCAGTTTTGCCTGCTCAGATTTATACTAAACTTAGTGGGGGAAGAGTGGGTCCTGTTCCCCGTGGAGTATGCAGGTGTCTTCCCAATGGCAGGCCCTATTTGAGAATCTAGACCCTCGATTTCAGCGTTGAGGCCCATTCTCAAACTCAGGCTGGTTACCCTCAGGGTTGCAGAAACTTTTCCGCATTTATTATTTGGCTTTGAATTATTCTCAAAGCCTGGGCTGTTCTCTTCACCCGTATTCCTCAATATTAATTTGTTGCCTCTTTTGGTAGTATTTTGTCCAGTGACATCTGGTTGGCCAGAGTGCCATTCGTAAGGATTTTCATCCTTGTCAATACTCCCATGAGTGTTGGGTTCAGCCACACCTGATTGGCTGGAAATCTGGGTCCAGACCGCTCCCTCATCACCGCATTTAGTATATTCAATTTGGTGGCATCTGGTTGGCCAGAGCGCCATTTATAAGGATTTTCATCCTTGTCAATACACTTTTGGGCATCAAGCTCAGCCATAACTGGTTATCCAGAAATTTGTGTCCAAGGGTCTGATCCCTCATCACCACATTTGGGAATATTGTGTTTGGCAGCATCTGGTTGGTCAGAGCACCATTTTTGAGGCTTCCCTTACCCATCAGCCTTACAATTTATTTTTGATTCTAATTTTGAGGCATCTGATTTGTCAGATTGCCATTTATGAAAATTGGTGTGGTTGAGCCCTTCTATCCTGGCCTCAACTATCGCCCTAGGCAAGACTAGGGCAATGTGATGGTCAGGCAACGCCCTGACCGTTACAGTAATATTTTAATTAAGGATAACTTTTTATCCTAAAGCTTTATATTGATAAATTTGATTTTAATTGAGTATGCCAACCAGGGGATAAACATTACCAAAAAAGAAGCTTCAAAAATTAAAAAGAACTGAAAATATGAGCCAACTTCCCTAAATGAGCAGCGAGACACAAAAAAACAAGAAAGCAACCAACCATGTGGCACAGCGGTGAGCCACTTATCCCACCATGGCAGAGGGGGGCAAAGATCAGGCAGAACATCAGGTTCAGCATTGTTAAGACGGATTAATTCTGATATCAAGGGGGTTGGAATATCTGGGGGATGAGGGTTGGGGTGAAGCAGATAGTCATTTAGACTGAGAATTTGGGCCTGGAGCATATCCTCTATGAGTTCAGCAACATGATGTTCAGCTTGGATATGGGCATCTGGTAGTTGGGAAAATTTTTGCAAAGTTGGCTCTGGTGACTCGTGTGGATGGGGAAAATCTGCCAGTCAGCGCCATGTTTGACAGTGGTGGTAACAGCTTCAGTGAGGCGTTTGGTTTCATCTTTTTTTCAATTTCAGGGAAATTGTGAGGAACATGGTGATATGTAGCCCTTCTTTAGATCAGTGACAGAGTTTGACATGGCTTTGTGGAGATAGTGGCTTTTGGGTGAGGCCACCGTGGCCTCGGAAAGCTGTTAGTTGCTTTGATAAGGGGTAGCATTAGGTTTTGGGACATATTGTTTGGGCGGGAGTGGTTCATCAAAGTCTAAATTCAGATAAAGTTCTAAATCAAATGATTTAGCTGGTTGTAGGACAATTTCACATGATTTGGTCCTTTCCTCAATAAGTCTTAGGGATTTTGGTTAACTTGGATTGATTTGGTGATAGGTGGCTCTGGTTGGGTAACTTTTAGGGTGGGAGAAATTTTGGATTAAATATGGGTCCAAGCCTGATACCAAATGGTTGGCTTGGTAGTAAATTGTCCAGCTTAATTTGGGTTGCTAGATTATGCTGATTCATTTCTCGCACAACCTGATGGCAGCATTAATAGCTAATTAAACGCTGTTGGTGTTGCCTCATGGGTGGAGTTGGCAGTGTTCACTAGGTTTGAATTGTAAGGACATACTTTCTTGTATGGTCCACTCATGGCAGAGAGGGGCAAATTTTTTGACAATTGTTGATGCAGGCCTAAAAGAAATGGTCAGGTGTGGAAGGGATATAGGCACACGGTGGGATGTGCTGGGCCATGTTCAGCTGGTGGGGATAATGGTGGCCATTTCACAAGGTGCCGTGAGGTGCTCAGCACCACTTGGGACAATGAATTGGAGGATTGGGTCTTTGCCATAAGTGATCAGCTCTAACATCAACTCCTCATAAAATGTTTGAGGGGGAGGTGTGAGGAAGGTTTGCAAAGGTCACCACAAGTGTTGTACATCTGGAAGAAGTGTTTGGTTGGTTTCTATCTGGTATATTTGTACATTAAGGGCTTAGCTGCTGCAGTGGCCGCGTCCTATTCACTGGGGAAGCCTATAATAAAATAGCCCTCATAAAGGTGTAAGTCTATAAATTCTGCCGGTGCAAAGGTGGCAGTTGACAGCTCAAATATTGCTTTGTCAGCATATGGGATGAGAATTTCATACTTGACGTGGAAGAAAAAGTGGATAGTGGATTGGAGTAGAGCTATGGGGTAGGGGCAGTTTGGGTGGACTTGTGCGAAGTGGAGTACCAAGTCACTTGGAGGGACATAGCGTCCAGATGTATTTAATGGAATGTGTTAGCCAGTCTACATGCGTTTGCCTGCTGGGCAGTAAACGCTAGCAGGTGGGGCGTCGCAGCCCCACATTGGAGTGGCAGGCGGTGGAGCCAAGGTCATTGTTTAGAAATGTGTTGCAGCAAGTAGATGAAAGTTTTATGTAGCTTCTTATTATAAAATAGGTTGAAAGTGGGATTGAGCGGAAAGAAAAGCTAGCTTTATATTAATAAAACTTATTAAAATTCAAGTCTATTTGTAGTCTATACTTTTCCTTAGCAAATATTACACTGTTATCGAGAATTCTGCTACTCTTACATCTGTGAAAATTTTGAGATACTATGCCTAATAACTTGAAAGCAGCATCTGCAAGGATTTTAATAACTGCGAAGATTTCTTGTTTATCTGCTTGAATCATATCTCCACCTTCTTATGCACATGACCTTGACAAAAAAATCCCGTCACTCTTTAAAGCCCATTAAAGAGGCCATAATTGACTTTAAATCCACATATAAGACGAAATTAAGACATCAGAACTTTCAGCAACGCCGAACTTTTTGAAGTTGTTTATTTGCTCAGAGGCCTAAGGTAAAGCCTAAGGAGAAGGTTCACCAACTAGTCAAACAGAAGTGCCAAAATTTCGCCAAGTGAAAATGTAACAACTGGTAGCAAGAAGGACACTTAGTGTTGAGTTGTCTCAAGAAAAAGGAAGATAATAAGGAAAAACCTAGAGAGGAGATCAAGTGATCTAGATATTAGTTCACACCAACACTAAAAAATCAATGAAAATGAACTTGGTTTATGATTTGAGTCAGGATACTATGTCATCAGAGTCCCAAGAAAGTGGTTGTGCCCTACTACCTCAGACCTAAACAAGCGAAGTATATTTTAAAAGAGCAGTCTTAATTGGCTTAATCTTCATCACACTAAGGTCATTAACAATATTTTGGAT
Organism: Massospora cicadina; assembly: GCA_022478985.1. Taxonomy (NCBI): domain Eukaryota; kingdom Fungi; phylum Entomophthoromycota; class Entomophthoromycetes; order Entomophthorales; family Entomophthoraceae; genus Massospora; species Massospora cicadina. The sequence continues at coordinate 182,347 of JAKSZP010017193.1, read as the reverse complement.
GGTAAGAATTCAGTCAAAACAACGTTTAAGAAGATTGCAATTGATGACAATGAGTCACAAAAGACTTTCAAGGAGCCTTGCTTTTCCAAAAGTTAAGATGATTCAGTCACAGTCAGTGCTTTTTACCACGGGCATGACTGTTAGCAATTTCATTACAAAAGTGTAAGTCACCATACACAGTCAAAGTATAGCAACACTGGATACTTGCGCATCATTCAACATTATGTCCTCAAAAATCATGAAAAGATTGAAGTTTTCACCAGACATCAATTATCAGGACAAGTTCAGAGCTACTTGGCCAGATTTAACAAAGTAAATGAGTATATTTTTTACTTGTAATTTATACGCATTGTCTTGTCTCCTCCAGATGTTTTAATGTGAATAACTACTAGAACTTCCTCATAGGAGTATATTTACTAGTTGAGTTTAGAAGATCAGTAAATTCGAACATAAATCAGTCAGAATACTCTATTAACAGATGCCTCTTGTGTCTCAAGACAAAAATAAGAAGTAGAAGAAAAAGTATTTATTCTTTATCATATCTAATCATCTACTTATCCAGCCATATATGCCCTGAAGACAAAGGGAACATAGCATCTACAACCAACAGTAGAATAAGAGCTTTGTTTGCCCTTGTACTTTATAAAATAGATGGGCCTACTTCCCAGAGAACAGATTGTTATGCTGGTTAACATCAGTGTCAAAATACTGTAACAGAGACTTCTTAAGATTTTTCTTCCTGAAAGAGCTAAAGAACGTGGAACTACAAGTAATGCCTGGATCTTACAATTATAAATTATTAGGAGGAGTTAAAGTCCTCCTTGGGAACATCATCAAGAACCTTGTTAATATCAAGAATTGTCAAACAATATATAAAAAGATGTATCATTACTCCAATGCTGATTTAATTCATGCAATTGCTGAAAACAAAGAGATTGAGCTGCAAGAGCCACCTGAGCAAGAAGAACGAGAAATCACATACTCTTGTAAAAATATTCAGATATCTTCAGATTAGGAATCAATGATTATATTTTTGCAAAATAAAAGTTTACAGTACGTGTATCAGGAGTACCATACTCTACCAAAATCACCATACCACTAGACAAGAGTGATGAAAAATCTATTTTAAGGAGTTACAAACAACTTAGGGGTGTGGGCCTGAAAGTCCCCTCCAAGGATCCTGGGAGTCACCCCTTATAATAGCGCAGAAAAACATGAGACCTGTAGTGATCCCTGTCACACCCATAAAATTCGATTGGATAATTTACCAAATTAAATTAAAAAGAGGAATGATCCAGAGCCCTTCCATTATAAAAATGGAGTACTTAGAGCACACCCTTGATGAGCAATGGATTTCAGCTGAGCTCTTTTTAAAAAATTGATGGTTGATTCAAAAAAATCATTCTTGAAAATTATCAATGGGATAGATTAACCCCATTGATAGATCCTTTGATCCTTCCCAATTTATCTGTAGCATCTGATAAATCAAAGTCGCCTCAAAATCGCCTTAATTGTGGTTAAACAACCCAAGTATAGTAGCTAATAATAGCTTTAATAATATTATTATGGCTGATTCTCTTTCATCTCAATGTAACTTTCTGAGAAAAATCTTATGGAAAAAGCAAATTTTGATTGCCCAGTATAGTTTCGCTCTTATATTTTCAGATTCTCCGACAGCTGCTCCAGTGTGGGGCAGCAGCAAAACTCCCTCCACCATTTTCCATCTGACAGGAAAACGCGCTTGGACTGGCTCACCAAGTCGTACCAAACCTCTGGGATAATTTGTTCCTCCCATGGATCTATACGCTCATCTCACTCATACCCAAATGGTACCTCATTGCCCCCTGGTGCTCCCTTAGAGCAACATGCTTTTAGGCCTGAGGGTCAACTATGGGAAACTTTTCCCTTACCATGACCAAGCCATTATCAAAATGGCTCAGGCGGTGATGACTACCGCCAGTTTTAATGATTTCTGCCCTATAAGGGGTATTTTATCTTGGCTTCACCTGTGAAGCTGACGCTGCCACTGCGGCAACTGTGCCCCTGGCAAAGCAGAGTACCCCTCACCCCACAACTTGGCCAAGATTTCAGCAGATACCACTTTGGTGGTTCAGTTTGCTGATTTTCCCACCCCCTCCCCCTGCGGTGCTTCACCAGGAGCTGATGGATGGTTTGGCAGCCTATAGCTCTAACCCCATCTTACAATTTGTGGTCCCAAATAGAGCCACACACCTTTCTGGGCCTTGGGCATATGCCATAATCAGCTCTGAAGTTAATAAAATTGCCTTGTTGATCCCCCCTCGTGCCATAATTCCTTCTGCCCAAGACCATCCTTTCTAGGCCTGCATTGAGGGTGGGCGTACGATCTGTCCATCCTGTTTCAAGTTGGACCACTCAAAATGCAAGTGCTCTTTAGCTGCTTCTGACAGTCAGACTTTTCATCTGCCAGCCTCCAATTTGCTGCCCACTCCGCGCCAGCTCTGGTATAGGGTACAGCTCTATCATCCCCTCCCACAAAGCCTGTTGATGAAGATGCACCTGCAGCATCATTCAGCCACCTCCTCGCCCTAGTGCCACACACAATTCCTCCAATCAAGCACCAGCTTGGACCAAAGATTAATCCCATGCTTCCTCCAACGAATCAACCAAACCTCAAACATAAGCAAATTCCCCAATTCAATTAACCAGAACCTATGGGAGTTTTTGGCTGAAATTTGAGAGTTGGGTAATTTTATTGCAAACCTACCTCTGAAAATTGAGCAGTTCATTAATGCATAATGGGACGCCAAATACCCTACTCATTTATATGCCCACAGCCAAATGCCAAATCATTTTGAAGTGACCTTCAGCTTGCAGTCAAAGCAGCAGCCACTCCAGAATCTCATACACTCCACAAAGCTGTAACCAAATCAGTGGCGATGCTCACATGAGGTATTCCCCCTCCTGTTATTCCTTAACTCTCACTCTACAAAAGTAAGATTACAGTGAATCAATTGCACAAAAGGGTTAACGATACTAGCAAGAACGTGGTAACTGTAGCAGGGGATCTTAAAGCTAAGATCACCTGAACCAATAATGCCACATTCATTAAACTCCAAGATGCCCACATTAAAGCCAAAAAAGCTTTATCTGAATATATCAGCGCCATTTTCTTAGCTAGAAATTTCCATGAGATACCAATCATTAGTGATATTGAACCACATTCCGCTGATGCCCTGACGCCCTTGCTATCTGCCTTGACACATGCCTTACTCTGGGATAAGAGCTGCTGCTGAAGATGAGCCCCACGATCCCCCTCCCCATCCGCCATGTAGGGATAAGCAGTTTTCCACTGCCTCACCTGGTTGGTTGTTTTATTTAGGTGTGTATTGATCAATCATTTCATTCTGGGCATTTTGGTTGAATCGTTTAGTTACATTAGTTTTTAGTTTTAGTTTTGATGATGTCTTTTCCCTGGTCGGCTTACCTCAAATAGATAAATATTATAGCCAATTATGGGACTCACTTGTGTGAATCAACTGGGTTTAATGGCACAAACTTAACTGCATTTTCGAATTTTATGCAAATATGATTAGTAATTATTTTTTATGTATGCTGATCATCATAATCAGCATGATAGTACTTGCACATAGATGGCCAGAATATATAGTACCTTGTATATTGAGAGTCACGTTGACATTCTGATTAAGGGTGCATAACTATTTGGATTCCATATATTCTTTTCCCCATTTATAATATTTCATCATCTGTATGATGAAAAATAATTGTGCTGATTGAGAGACAAATTTACAACACTGAGGTCTAGTTCTAAGCCTAACATACTTTCCAATTATGGAGATGTTGTGCCTCAGATAGGTCTGAAATGATTGTAATTAAGTTAGTAAAAGTGTAAAATTAACTTAAAGAATTTTAATTACCACTGCCATAATCCATAGCGGATTGGCATAGTTTTAGTGAACTCATCTAATAAATGTGTATGGCCAGGAGATGCCCTAGAGGTATAAAATACCAGCGCCTGGCCCTAAATTAAAATCATCATCTTACCATATATCCTATTTCCATCTTGTTTCATCTTATATTACTTTTATATTTATTTTGAGAAGTGTAGACCAGCGTTCAGGGGAACTAGTCATTATTACCTGAGTATGGAGAGTTCCCAATTAGAGAAAGAAAAATTACCCAGAAGAGTACAGAAGAGACAAGTGTTATGATTTAACTTTGGAGCTTCATAACGGTTAGAAGGTACTGTAATACACATTGCTTAATCAAGATATATTAGCCTAAACTCTTTTTGACTATTAAGAACAGGATTTTATTTAATAAGCAGATAAATCCTCAAGAACCTTACATTTGTGCTCACAAAAAAACCACAATCCACTTTTGCAATAAATAATCTGTCCAAATACCAGTCAGAAGCTGCCAGAAAATATAATTAAAATGATATCGAAACCAGTGGCCAAGAAATCACAGAATACTCTAGTACTGCTCCCCAAAATACTGAGGATAGTACTTTGTGATCCTTAGATCTCATCACGGTTGGTGGTGTGCATGTGGACTCAATAGGCCCTAAGAGTTTACTTGGACAGTGTGAAGGAGATGATGGATACCCTCTATCATGGGTATATGATTGTTTCATCGCAGGTGAACCCATCTTTTGGTCTGTTTTATTATTTGAAGGATTAGGGCTTCAAAATGGAGATTATATGCGATATTGAGAGGCAACAATGGCAACTCTGGCCAGACGCCTCAATTGTACACAAGCAACAACGAGTTCTTGGTCAATTTTGTACATCCATCCGTTAAAGACACACAAATGATTTTGGCTCAGCAGAATCTAAAGCTTGTGGATAAATACAAAGTTCAAGACAAAGAGCAATATTTCTAATCTAATCTAATGAATAATTTGAATCTAGCTTCAACAAAGTCAGAAAAGCCTTTGTCAACAATATGGAACAGGCCAATGGTGCTCACAGAAGATTAAATAATTGGATGAACAACAAAATGAAAGATGTTCTAAAGATTGCAGTTGAGGCCCTAACTTAACATGGATTTTTAGTGATTGGGTCCATAATATCAATAAATGCTTCCAAAAAATGGAAAATTACTCCAAATTTCTGTCGTCTCATCAAACATTTGACTGAAGATGCCACTTCTTGAAGAAATCATCTGTAATTGAAAACAATGCATTTTTGTCTCAATGAATATGCCTGGACAGAGTTAGTCATATTACAAAAAAGCATTGAAGATCTGGCCGTCATGCCAGTAGGGCCGATTTATGAGGAGGATTTCACCCAAATTTATTAAGTATTCTTGATACTCCAGTTAACACGCTCTTCTGGGAAAGCCAATAATATTGAGCTTCTTAAGGAAAAACAAGATCTCAAAACCCAAATATCAGCAAAAAATGCCCATATTGTTAATCTGACCAAAGATGTGCAGCATATATAGACTTCGCAAATTACATTTAAAAAAAGAATGTGAAAGTCTTATGAAGAAAATTAATGCCCTAAAGGAGAAAAGTTACAACTGTTCACCCAATCTTCGAGGGGAGATCAGTAAAACCTCTAAGCATTTGTGCAGAAAACAAATGGGAAATTACATAAGGCCCATATTTAGGAGTCCAAATTAATCAGTTCAAACATTACAACGAAGCAGAATGTTCAGGGGTCAAGATGGATGCTGAAATGGATACTTTAGATGTTCGTTCTATGCCCAAATTTTTTGCGTTTAATCCCAACTCCAGATGACACTCATCACAAATGTGGACAAATTCTTACAGAAGGGTCCTCAAGACGTTCAAACTCTAGAATAAGCGTAGCTCCTCTGGCTTATTCTGAGCATGATGACTTTAAGTCCTTGAATTTTCCAAAATTTGACAAAGAGGGAAATTTACATTCATTCTTATTTTATTTATTTGAGGATGGCCGACCAAGGAACTGACACATCCAATATGTGGGGAAAGGAAAATGAAGAGGGTGAGCACATTAAGCATTGGAACCAGAGAGATAAGACAAAACATAGTACACTTGGGTGTGGCTAGTAGCCACGGGTTGTGGGTGACTATAACCTTGAGAGACTTTACAGCTCAAGGGCTAGTAGGGTGTACCGCCTATAGAGATTGTGAGGTTTTCAGTGTCATATCGAAGGAACCAGATTGGTAGCCAGTTACCCATCTGTTTCTACCATTTGTGTCTTAGTGATCCAAATATCCAGGGCTGGAAGTGGTTGACCAAATGGCTGTGAAACCTGACGATAGCTTGGTTAATGTTGTGGAAGATCTCATTGAAAGCATCGAGGGCAATTGTGTGAATGGACCATATTGCAATACTCACAATTAAAGCCCTTAGCGTCTGGGATAGATTAGATTGTGTTGAGTGCTAGGATATCGCGGGATAGTCAGAATTTAGCTGATGGTGATTGCTGTAATAAGTATATCACATTTGCCCAGATAATCTTGGATGGCGGGCACTCTTCCAGGCGGTGGGCCAGCGTGTTAAGTCTACCGCAGATGGCGCATAATTTTAACATTGAGAAGGTGCGGTCAGCTGTTCTAAACATATGACGCATGTAGCGCCAAACTGTGGAGCTCACTTGTGGGGATAAAAGGGGGCAAGTGATGGGGTACCACACCTTCCTTTGGGTGTGCAAGTCCTATGGGATGTCTTGGTAATCTATATAGTCAGTCCGGGATAGAGGGAAGGGTGGTAGTGGGGCAGAGGTGCGCTGGTCACCATTTGTCTTTTGTGGAGTCACATATACTCTATTGGCGGGTTAGTGTCTTCAGATTAAAGTGCATAAGAGAAACTCCAATCCCTTTGTCTTAAGGGTGTACAGGACGCGCTTGAAGTAGCAGTTGGTGTTGTGCGGTCCTGTGGCTATTGAGTGTGTTGTTAGGTACTTCATCAGTGTTGTAAGGTTGGATGGGCACCTCAGATGTAGTGCCCTTGCAAAGTTGGTTTGGGCTGCCTTAGCCCAGTGGGGGGAAGGCGGGTTGGTTGACATTGTCATAGATATCCATGAGCCAAAGATTTGCGTTGCTCATTCCATGAAGTTGAGCAGCCCCATCCCACCTTTCTTCCGTGGGCTGTACATGGTCTTCAGCCTGACTGGTGCGCGGTATCCAGACCACAGCCAATTCTGCAGGAGCTTGTAGACTGCGTTGTTAAAGTTGGTGGAGAAAGGAACTGCGTGAGCAGCAAACCATAACTTTGACAATATCAGAGAGTTGGCTAACACAACCCTTCCAGCTAGACTAGCTTTACTCCTCTTCATACTTATCATTATTTTTGTGATGTTGTCCAATATTTTGGTTTCAATGGTGTCAAGTGCATATCCACCAGCCTTAAGCCATATTACCAGGTGAAGAACTGGGTTGGTGGCGGGGTGGGGTGCAAAGGGTAAGCGCAGTGGTTTTATTGGCATAGGTCCTTGTCTTGTGGTAGGGTGTGCGGCGGGTTGGTTTGGTCAGTTGTGGGAGGGGGGTCCAATTTGAGCTGAATTTGCCCATCAAAATTACTCTGTTTTCTGTTTGTTCAGCTTGGCATTAATCACTGACTCATGTTGGTGAATATTGCGCTCAATTGCTCTGGCATCCCTATTGCCTGAGATGTCAACTATGCAGTTGTCAGCAAAGGTGAGCATTTTGGTTGGTAGTTGTCCCTCCAACCTGATTCCAGAGAGCTTGGAGTTTACTATGCGGAGAAGAGGGTCAAGGCTAAAATTGTATAGTAGGGGGCTAAGCGGGTCCCCTTGTTTGAGGCCCCTTTGTGGGGTGATGGTGTCGGTTAGGAAACCTGGGCCTCTGATTGCAAACCTGGCCAAGCGTGTTAGGAGGAGCACCCAGTTTATAAAGCGTGATGGTAGGTTGAAGGCCTTTAGACATTGTTCCAAGTAATCCCAGTGCACCCGGTCATATTCTTTCTTTTGGTCCAGGAAAGTAAGGGAGCCTGTGGGGTTAGCTTGGCAGATGTTATCTATGGTGTGAATGTTATCCCAAATTGAGCGATTGGGGATAAAGCCAAACTGATGGGGGGAGAGGGCTGTCTGTGCAATGTATCCCAGACGCTTAGCTAAAGTTTGTTAGTATTTTAGTATTGGTATTGGTAAGAGCAATTTGACGCCACTTTTTTAGGTCTTCCTGGTCTCCTATTTGAAGAGCGTGACCACATATGCATCCTGGCCGCCAGGTAGAAGGGCTGTGTCCTCCAGGCACTTGTTCATAGTTGCTAGTAGTACTGGTGCGATGTAATCAAAATACTTCTTGTAAAATTCATATGGGATGCCATCAGGCCCAGGGCACTTGTGGCGTGGAGTTGATTTTATTACCTCCCATAATTCCTCTCTAGTGATGGGTTTAGCAGGGTCTGGTTTATCAGCTATTTTATCAATATTAGAAGATGATAATCTTTTTATTTTGATAGGTGCCGCGAAATCTGCTGTGTACAGGTTGGTGTAAAATCAGTGTAATTTGGCCAATATTTAAGATGGTGTGGACGCCAGTGTGTCGTCTGCTCAATGTACCTATGTACAGGTCACCGAGATTGAGATTGGTTTAAAGCGGTGGAAGAATTGGGCTGTGTGGGTTTTGCCGGATAGAATGTATTTTGATTTGTGCCATACTTCAATATAATGCTGGTGTTTTCTAGAGAGCGTTGACCTGTGCAGATGTTTGGAACCACAGGTGTATCCATTGAGGGCTGTATCCCTCGCGGGGTGTGTTTTTAAGTGTTGGAGCTGTCTGATAGCCTTATTGATTGTCACGGACGTCGTGGACAGTTTCTGGAGTTCAAGTGACAAGCTTTCTTGATTACTCTAGTCTTAAAAATTTCCCACTCAGAGATAGGGTTTTCTGTGGGTGGTTGTTTTTTGTCTGTGTTGTTATCACCATCTCAATCCAAAGTTTAAGTTCCAGAAGATGGATGGTGCTTGGGTGAACTTTGTGCCAGGTCGGTGGCTTTTGGTATTTCACTGTGGATAATAATTGTATTGAGACCATTCGGTGGTTGGAGAGGGGGATAATTGTTGCTGTTAAATTTGGTACATGGTGATGGAAGTCTACAGGGGCGAGCATCAGGTCAATCTGGGTCATTGAGATCATCTGGTTGCTATTGTAGTGGGGCCTCTTCATGTTGGCCAGCGTGGTGGTCTGTTTGGGAATGGTGTCATACAGGCCCAGCGTTGCTTTTAGTATGTGAAGTTCAGTGTGGCCATGGGGTATGGCCTTTGTTTTAGGCCAGCAGTCAGTTATGGGATTAAGCCAGCAATTAAAATCTCCCGCAAAAAACGTTGTCTCGGTGAAAGGGATTGAGAGTATATTGGAAAAAAATTTTGGTGATCGTTTGGATCATTTGGGGTATATATGAATGCCATGGCGAAGTTTTCTCCTTTCTACTCAAAATCTGTTGGAAGCAGCTGTCCCTCCAGGAAAGAGGATGTGCTTTGAATATTTACTGGAGAAATGCGGTTGGAACAAATTTTTACCCCACAGTGGTACATCCAAGAGGATTTAACTGGGAGGAGCATGGTTGACCATGACTCCTCCTCCCCAGTGGACAGTGGGTTCTTAGATGGCCAAGATGTCCACGGGGATATTGCACAGGAAAGCCATTTTTTTGGCCTGGGATGTGGGGGCTTTGGCTCCCTTAATGTTGAGCGTCTTTATGGTGATTGCGGTAATCCACACATCAAGAACGTTGGGGTGACCCACTGGGGTCACCCCGTTCCTAGCAGTGTAGGTCATAATATGAGGTTGGGGCTGATCATCCAGAATGGTTCCAGCATGTTGCTCGGTGGTTGTAGTGTTGGTTTGTTTGGTTTCTTTTGCTCAAGTTAAACCGTGGAGTTTGGCTCTGGCATTGATTGTGTTGTGCCCCACCAGCGTAAAATTTTCCGCTGCTTACCTGTGGGCTAGATGTGCAGAAGTTAGGTGTCAGGGCAACTGGGTTTTGTGTGGGAGCGTTGTCACATTGTGATTGGCTGGGTGAAGTTTCATATCGTACTCATGAACCATGTTGTCACTGGCCAAATGTGATTGGCTAGGAGGATCCACAGTGGTGCATGGTGGTTCTGCTTCTTTGTGGTTGGAGGCGTTTGATTGGTTGTGTTTGAAAAAATTGCTTTGATTTTGTTGGATTTTATGTGGGGAATCTGAAAGGTTATTTCTCCACGCCGCCAGGGCATCTGACTGAATCTGGTCTGGGGAGATCATGGTGTGGGCTTGGGTTTTGGCGGAACTCGTGGCCTGCTTGCGGACAGCCTGTGTGCAATGATGATCCTTGCACAAAACAGGTTTGACTAAAGTAATTTTTGGCTCTTTCGCCCCAATGGAAGGCGTAAGTTGCATCCTTCAGTTTAACAAAGGTTGGGCTCATTTCATTCATATCATCCTCACAAAATTCCGGTGCTTCCACCCCACGTTTGATGGGGCATGCATGGTCTTTGTGGCCTAGAGCTGAGCAAAAGCTGCAGATGGGCGGAGTGTGTTCTGGTGTGATGCAGAAGGGGAGCTATATGCTGCCATCAGGGAGGTTGATGGTCGCCATATGTGGAATGAGGGTGATATCTTCTACCACGTCCTGGGTGGGTTCAATAATGGCTATTGCCTTCCCTGTGCATAGGTGGGGCAGGAGGGGGAATTTTTCAAATTAAAATTGTTTAATTTCGCCATAACTTTTGAGGCCCACGCAGAGCTCATCCTTGAGGATATCAAGGTGCACAGTGCTTTATGAGTCAGTCAAATATGATGAATAGGTCATTTGCCTCATTCCATCATGTGCACACCGTGTGGATAATGCAGTCTTTGTTGTTAATTTTTATGTAAAATTTGGTTTTTGCTGCGTCCACCACTTCCTCCACAGTCATGAACCTGACAACCACCCATCCTCTATGTAAATTTTTAAAATTTACTGAGAGACAGTGTTCAGGAAAATTGTGGAGAAGGCCTCTCCCATTTTTACCCATGACTTGAGGGGGTAGCACTGACCATAATTCTAAGGCCATGCTCAAGGGAGGAAAAGGGTTGGGACTGTTCTATTTTTGTGAAAGCGCCCGATTTTTTGTAAAGATTGCAAAACTCTGAGTGTGGCGCTATGCTCACCCTTTTTTTTTGGGGGGGGTTGTCCCAACATACTGCCTGGGGCGTTTTTCTCTGACAGGTTGGGTGGGTTTGGGGCCTTTTTCGCTGGCCACTAATGCCCAGCTAGTGTTGGTGCATATGAATCTGCTCATTTTCCTTGTTTATTGTCAAATTTGGATAATTTGCAGTGAATCGTGTTAATAATAGTGATAGTAACAGGAAATAAAAGCGTACATTCATTCTTAAAGTTTTTTAAAAAGTAAAGCGAGGAGAATATGACTATGCAAAGTCTGCAGCTTCCATTACTTGCCTGTACTCTCATAGTGTTGAACTATATGAACAATCTGGGTGAAAACTGGTCCTATTTGGATGCGAAAAATGAAGTAGTAAGAAAATTTAGAGGGCCTAAGCTATCAACCTAAAAGAAAGATCTACTTAATAAAGGACTCCACTGGAATGTGTCCATCTGAGATTTTGCAGATAGGTTCTACCATAAAGCTCAGGTCCTACTTAGTTCTAATGCTATAAACAAATTTGATGCAAAGATTGCCATGAAGCATGTAGCAAACCATACTGTGACTTGGAGTATGCCATGATTCCGGCCTTTAATCAAACCATGGGAGCATAAGAATTCAAGTATTATTTAAGACATTGCGCAAGTAGCTTCAACACCAAAATCGGCATAAAGATTAATCATAATTTGCAATCTTTGGGGCCAAAGAATACAAATTCAAACGACCAGGAAAAAAATTTCCTGTGAATTAGAAAACTGATCAGCAATCAGGGTTAATTACCTGTCATAATTGTGGTCTAAAGGGATACTTTACCAGCCAGTGCTAAGGATGGGCAGATAATAAACCTGGGGTGAATGTGGCCCTAAAGGTCAACAATAAAGAAAAGGTTGGAAGAGCAGGTGGAGTAGAGGCAGAATGCTCTACCTCCATCAATGTCCTAACACACATTCCACCTGACCCAGGCAAGCATTTCTTGGCTGAGAAAATGACTGAAGATATTCTGAACCACATCATGGCTGACTATGTTTATGTTGTTAGCACCTGAGCCAAAGAGAAAGAATTAAAGCAACTAGAGGTCACTGAAGAAGCTGGGGCCAAAGTAGCAAAGTCCTATGCTAAACAAGTAATTGACCAGAGGCTAAATACCCATCCTAAACGTTCATTTGATCTACCCACACTACATGACGTGCAAGTGGTCATAAACATGAAGACTTTAGTAGAGAATTTTCCAGAGATCTGCTCAAGTCTGAAGTTCTACTTGAAACTAAACAACCACACAATTATTCACTTAATAAACGATTGTAATACCTACTCTGGATGCACATATCTGGATATTGCAGTGAATAAGGTTTGGGTTTGGGCCAAAATTGATAGTGGGCCACCTATCAACATTGTCATCACCAAACTGGCCAAGAAGTTGAATATTGCGCATGACGTTGCACATCGTCAAGAATATGGCATGGCAGGAGCCCACAACATCAAGTTGCTCAGGGCCTATAGCACGTTACCATTACTTTTCATATCCATTGTAGTGATGGCAACGACCAGAGTATTGCCAGGTACAAGCTACAATATCCTTATTGGGACCTATTTCTTGATAAGGTTGGTGTTGTCAGGAATCATAAAGAAAATACGCTGACTATCTTGAAGAAAAGCATCCCGTTATATAATAACAAAAGCGGAAAGGCTAAAAAGAAAGACCAAAATTATTTTTCAACCTTGCTTACAAGGATGGGCTAATCCCAATTTAGTACATGAAACAAGTTAAATAATTTAGGCTCTTCCAATGCATATTCTTAAAAAGAAAGTAATCTCATTATTCTAAATCAGCAAATTACTGTGCTTCCTGGAACTCAACTAGTCGTCCCTACAGGGCTAACTGTTAAAATTCCAGGGAACTTTATGTGGAAATATTACAAACATGGTCTAGATCCAAATTAGAACCGAATATTGCACCTGGTATAGTCATTCTAGGGCATGGAGAGATTTACACCTTATATGCAAACCTACAGAATCAGTCCATCAAGAAATGGAGCATTAAGTTATTGCCTACGTGCATTTAATTCAAAATACTGAACTTCAAACATTTCACAATTTGGGACCCTAGATGAGATAGGATTTCCTGATGAAATAACCGTTAGTATTAATTAACGTTATTCCTATGGCCAAATCAGGGAACCTGACTGGCCCAGAAAAGACTCAAGTCCAGTATTATTTTTCTGAAATACCAAGATATAAGCAGAAGACAATTTCAACTTAGGTTGTGCTAAAGATGTGATACATACTACCAACTCTAGTAACCATAACCCCATCTGGTTACGCTCAATTAGACACTCAAAAGCAGCACAAGAAGTAGTTTCAAAAGAGATAATAGAGCTCCTAGATCGTGGAATGCTGGCCCCATCGAAGAGCCCTTGAGCCGCCCTAATTTTATTTTAAAAATAAGGATGGGAGCAATCAGGTTTTCAATGATTATTAAAAGTTAGATAACAACACAAAGAAGGATTCTTATTGCCTTCCACGGATTGATGACGCCTTAGATTGACTTGGAGGTGTGAAGTTCTTCTCTAATATGGACTTAATAAGGGATACTGGCAGATCGATATGCACAAAGAGGAGCGCGAAAAATGTGCTATCATAACGCAGGAGGGCTTATTCCAGCCGACAAGGATGCCACAAGGGCTATGTAATTCCCCAGATACATTTCAAAGAGCGATGGACACATTCCTAGGGGATAAAAAATAGACTTATGTGTCAGTTTATCTGGATAATATAAACATCTTCAGCCACACCTTCACCAATCATCTGGAACATTTAGAGGCAATTTCAAGAGACTAATGGCCGTTACTTTGAAGAAAACTTAGGAATAGGCAATTTTAAAGACCAATTGGAATATCTTGGTTTTTATAAATAAAGAAGGACTCAACCTCAGTCATCAAAACTAACATAATATCAAAGATGAAACGGCCCAAATTCAAGCGAGATATGCAAGTTCCTGGGCATTATTGGACTATTATCACCAATTTATTGCTAGTTTTGCACTATTTGAAAACTAATGTTTCATCAATTAAAGAAAAGGTTGTAAATTTGACTAAAACTGGCCTGGCAAATGTCATCAATAAGCTCCAATCATCCTTAATATCGGCCCCAGTCCTGCAATACACAGATTACAAGCTTGGATTATTGTTAAAACTGATGTCTTATGGAAGATGGAGCTTTGTTGTCTCAGATAGGGGAAGATGGCGAGGAACATCTAATTCCCTTTGATAGTTAGACCCTAAATTTCCATGAGCGGAACTACACAGAGACATAATGTAAATGCTTTACAGTCATATGCCTACAAGCAATTTTAGGTTTATCTTCATGGCACTCACTTTATAGTTAAAAAAGATACTTCGTCCTTAAGATGGCTGAACAACTTGAAGGAGCCAGAGGTCCAATTACATGGTGGGCATTAAAGCTTCAAGCCTATAATTACACAATTAAACATCATGCAGGAGTAAAGCATCAAAAAATTGACTGCAAAATTCCACTTACTTACAATCACCACTGTCAATTTGGCCTCAGATGAGCTTTATAAAAGATGGTCAGCGGCGAATTTCAATATGAGCCCTAATCTGTCCAAAAATTGCACATGGATCTGTGAAAAGACACTTTGGTCAAAAACGGAACATTGCACAAAATGATATAAAAAAATGTCATTTTCCAAGATAAGTCATGAACAGATTTAATAATGGTGGCGCATAAGACCATATGACATTGTGGATTCAAGAAAATAAAGGAGCAACTTAAAAGATATTACTACTGGGAGTTGATGACTTCAATATCAAAGAGACACTAGAGTGTTGCATTGAATGCCAAAGCAAAGAACTATTCCAAAAGAGCACATCTTACCAGCTCATTCAACCAAATTTTGCTTGGCATAATGTATCCATAGATGTTGTTGGACCACTTCCGACTAGCAAACTCCAAGGCCAAGTACATTATCGTGGCTATTGACCACTTGACTAAGTCGATTAAAGCCATGGCTATTTGGGAAGTAGGTGCAGCGATGATGGCCAAGTTTATCATTGAAATTTTTATCTACAAACAAGTTTGTCCAAAGGTTAGCCTGACCAATAATGAAATTAATTTTTACTGCCAATGTTATCATGTAGCTTAACCAATTGATTGGAGAGAGAGGTGCACTCAATTCCCTACCATCCAGAGACAAATGGAACAGGTGAGCGCTTAAATGGGACACTTGTGAACAATGTCTGGAAGCTAAACTCAGGTAAACCATCTGAATAAACACATTTCTAAGCTTGACTGTGTTGCTTACAACATATTGTATCACTCTGCCACTCTGATGTCACCTTTCTGGGTTTTATGATTTTATTTGTGGTAAGCCAATTAGGGGACAGACATTACTGAAGCTTGAAGAGCAAACAAAATTATTTCATACTGAAAAAGATGAATGAACCACCCAAAATGAGTGGATGGCACACAAAATGTGAACACAACCAACCAGGTGGGACAGCGGGAACCGCTTATCCCATCATGGCGGAATGGGAGGGGGATCAGGGGGCTCATCCTTGGCAGCATATTCACCCCAAAGCAGAGCATGGGCTATGGTAGAGAGCAAGGGCATCAGGGCATCAGTGGGATTCAAATCAAAATCTTTGATGATTGGGGTGGCAAGAAAACAGTGGTTGACCATAAGAGAGATAACATAATTTGCCAAAGCTGTTTTAGCTTTCATGTGAGCATCAGTGAGATTTACAAACGTGGTGATATTGGTTTGGGTAATCTTGGCTTTTGGGTTCCGCGCTACCACTTCCATGTGCTGGATGGCTTCATTGGCAGCTTTGTGAGCGTTGATCATCATATTATTTTGGAGCGTATTGATGGTTGAGGGGTAATGGAAGGAGGGATTCTTCTTACAAGCATTACCACTGATTTGGCAACAGCTCTATGGAGAGGTCGATAATATATGTCTTAGATGTTGCCTTTCCAAGTTTTATATGGAAGACATCTGGCCCTACCATCACTGCTATACTGAGACCTAGAAGATCCTGGTGAGATAAATTATACTCAATATGTTTAGAGGTTTACAGATACCCCTAATTAAACTTCAAGCTCAAGCCTGAAAACTGTTTTTCTGTTAAAAAGGACTGACATGAAAATGATTGTAAAGATCAATAGAATTTGACCAAACTGAAGTTGGTGATGAGGTACTATTCTGCAATACGCATGGTTTGGACCAATTATAGAAGTTAAATTCCATTTGTTTTGGCAACTTGTGATTATTTATAAGACATCAAGAATTGTTTACACCATCAAAGAGGCTAAAACAGGCCATATTTATGAGAAAGTTCATAAAAATTCTTAGGAAGATTTAAAAAGAGGGACAATTAGAGAAAAGAAAATAAAAATGCATAATTATAGGAAGGTAATAAATATGGTATAAATTATAAAATAAAAAATATATACTAAACAAAATAGACTTGTAAATATAATAGTAATAAAGATATATTCATATAATAAAAATTAAAATTTGATATTACAAAAAAATATAATGGTAAAAGATAATTATTCTTCAAGGTTTTTATTCCTCTGCTTTAAAGAGGGGAGGGGAATCAGGACCAGATTCTTTATCTGAATGTGAAATTTGGCCCAATCAATTGTAAAGTAACAAGAAAAAGGGCCATAGCGGCATAGAGTCAGAGGCACTGCTTATTAGTTGTGCCAATCTCTGCGAACAATCAGTAGGGGAGGCACAAAACCGTTTACCATGATCTTATTGAGCCCACAATTAGGTGGAAACAAACTACCAGGATAAGACATTTTATTAAGAAATCAGTCCAGTACTGATATTTTTCTGGAGTCGCCAGTAAAAACCATAAACTTATGCTTTTCGCCATTCAATAAGGGGGTATATGAAACAACAAGGCTGAAGGCATCCAGTTGGGAACAATATGCATAAGGTGGCCGAGTAAGGCCATTTTTGGAAGATATTCATCTGAGCTATCCTGGTGCAAAGCCTCAAAGGCTTCCTAAACAGCCAAGCAGAAATTAACATCCTGAACATCATGGGTATCTAGTTCCAAGGATGATACGAAATTGGGCCTACTCCCAAGGGCGCAAATCAGGAACTGAGAACCTCCTCCTCAAAGGCGTCAACTTGGACAAAATCTCGAGGTTGCACTTTCACATATTTGACCATAAAAAACAAATGGGTTATAAACGAGCTTATACTCAGCCCTCATTTAATCAAGAAGTTGCCCTGATGCAAATAGTTTGATGAGCCCAGTACTACATCATAGGCTTGAGTTATCAGAAAATAGTTGAGGGCAAAGATAATCTCCACCAGAAGATCACCATCCTGATATATAGACTGAAGTGAGAAATTTTTATCTTGTGGGTCAAAAATGCAACTGAAAGTGTCTGCAGGAAGGAAAGTTAAAGAACGTGACCAAAGTTCATAACCCACTAATCCTCAAGTATGCTCAATAGCTGGGTTAGCCTCCTCATCAACAAAAATCTAGGGCTGAGTAGACGTCTTTAGTGTCATCACAGACATAAGTTGACTCAATTGTGAATCCCAGAGGGAGCCTAGGAGCATATGTATCCGCATAGTCCTGTTTAATTGATTAAACTTACAACGTTGTTTGGTATCAAGAGAAGCATCAAAATTGTGGTAGGCAGAAGAGGTACTGTTTACAGACATTGGAGATAAAATTGGGAAACTTGGGGTTTATTACCCATCAAGTGTGGGGGAAATGTTAGAATTTGATGGTTGACTCAAAAATAAACCCTTTTAAGAAAAACCATCAATGTTGATAGATTATTCCCATTTATGGATCCTTTGATCCTTCCCAATTTATCTGCATAAGCTAATAAATCAGATTCACCTCAAATTCACCTTAGTTGCATATAAACAACCTGATTGTACTAGTTAATATAGCTATGATATAATATTATTATGGCCGATTATGAGACCTACTTGGGTGAATCAAATGCGTTTACACCACAAACTTAATTGCATTCTTTAAATTACATGCAATTATGCTAAATGTATATTGATCTTTATGTATGTTGATCATCATAATTAACATGATAGTACTTGCACATGGATGGCCCAAATAAGGAGTACCTAGTACTATTGAGAGGACTGCCAATGTCCCAATTAGGGGTTCATCTCTATTTACTTTACATACTTACATTTCCCCCATTTATTGTGTTTTATCAGCTGTATGATGAAACGTAATTGGTCTATTTGGAAGTTAAATATACACGCTGAGGTGCTATTAAGCCTAATAATCTTCCTAATTATGAGAGTTGTAGTGACTCCAATCAGCTGAACCAAAAAATAATTAAGTTAATTAAAGGGCTGAATTAACTTGAGGTTTTTAATAACCAATGCCATAAATTCATCGCAGATTAGCATGGCTTTAATAAACTCATTTAATAGATGGTATGGCCAGGAGATGCCCTAGAGGTATACAAATACTGTCGCCTAACCCTAAAATCATCTACCATATAATTATATTTCCATCTTATATCATCTTATATTAATTTGATCTTCATATTAAGAAGTGTAGACCAGCTTTCAGGGGAGCTTGTCATTATTACCTGAGTCTGGAGTGTTCCAGATTAGATAGGGAAAAATACCCAGAAGAAACCAGGAAAGTCAAGTATTATTTTTTAGCGTTGTGAGCCTCAGAAAGGTTAGAAAATACCATAAGACACAAAGCAAATTCAGGGATGTTTTGGCCAAAGCTCAGCCCAACTACCGAAGTAGTATTACAATTAATAAGCAAATAAATCTTTAAAAATTTAAAGCACTTCATTTTTAATCTTTAATAAGTCGAAAAATTGAAAGGGGGGCTTTCTTTCTTGTAACAATCACTTTAGTTATTATGATTTAAGTTTGAACGGAAAATTTGGATAATCACACACAGGAAAGATGGGCGACTTTAATAACAAAAATAATACAACATGGGCGAGCGTCGCGGCAAGTGGTGCGTTTAATGGTGCAACTAAGGGCAAGAAACGCCCTTGAGGGGGACCATGAACCCAAGCTATAAAAAATCGCAAAATTAGAGACCGTCTGGGTTTATGGTATTTACTATAAAGCATGCGCAATACATGTACATTCAATTCATCCAACCTTTGTCAAAAGTGGAACGTGGTATCAGACTCTTCCTTGGGGATGAGTCACCGACCCTGTGGGAGAAAACAAGTGAGGCACAGCCCTCACTTTTCCCTCACGCGGTGTATGTAGCCACCAAAAACATGGGCCATGGCTGGATTATATTATTTTTGAAACAGCCAATGAAGCTGATGCCGCAGCAAAAATCTGTGGGGAAATTGCCCTCCCTGAGGGCAAAAAATTGTGTGCACCGCGCGCACCAGATGGAACAAAGCAAAAACTTTGTTCATCTCCTTTGACTCGCTCCCCACCAACCTTCCTAATAAGTTAATTGAGGAGGAGCTCCGCAAAGGTCTTGTGGCCTATGGAGAAATCCAACAACTCTAATTAAAGCGCTTTCGCTTAATGCCCGACCTGTGCATGGGCAAAGCTATCGCTGTAAACAACCCCTTCCCAGAAGTGGAAGAGGATTTATCCAGAATTCCCCTTGCAGCAGAACTTCACTTCGCAGATGGGGCCAGACAGCTGCATTCCAAGTTACAACGAAATGCGCACCACCCATTTGCAACCAGTGTGGCTCACTGGGCCACAAGGAACATGCATGCCCTGTAAAGAGGGCTTAATGAAAAATGATTTTTGTGAAGAAGCTATGGACGAAGATAATGAAAACTTCGCCAAAATGACTGATGGCCACCACCCATTCCGCTGGGGTGAAGATGGACTATACTCCATCGTGGTCCCAGTTACAAGTAAACAGCGTAAAGCAGCACAAAAATCCCGCAAGAGAGCAGCAGCTGAAGTGGCGGCACACGCGGAATCCTCCATTAACCATGGACAAATTCAGGAGGATATTTTGGATATTCACCGAACCAACCAATCAGAACAATATGCCCAGGTCAAAAATTTTCACAGTAACCTGACTGAGCCACAAAGCGTCATCAATCATGCACATACTGAGGAACAATGCAACCGCAATTTGGGTGAAAATGCGGTGCACAATGCAACAAAGTTAAACCTCAAAAATATAGAATCCAATCAACAACCCGCATCAAATCAACATGAGACCTGTGCAGGAAAAGTTGACGCAAATGCAAAAAACCGCAATTCCCTTGAATCATTGGGTCAGATCAAGGGAACCAACAATGGCAGTGAAAGAGTTGGAGTACAGACGCGGAGCATGGCCAAAATAAGCCGCGGTGGGATAGGACCAGAGGGTCCTCCCAATCGCTCCTGAGGCGCCGCAGGCACCTCGGTGTCAATAGGGACATTAAACATCGCGGGAGCCAGGGCACATACGTCCCAAGCCAAAAAGCTGGCATTCCTGTGAAAACCTCTTGTAGATATATTGGCCATCCAAGAAACCTACTGCCTACAAGGGGAAGAAGAATCCTGGTCAACCAGGGTCGCACCATCACAATCAGTATGGACATCTCACTGTGGGGTGATAGTCCAAAACAACAAAAGATTTAAAAATTACAAATTCATCATCACACTTGCATGGTCAAGTCCTGGTAGCAACAATCACATGCCAAGATAAAATAATCTCATTAGCATGTATCTATGCACCGTGTACTGCAACTGAGAAAAAAAAATTGAAAGAAATTTCTACTCTCACCCTCCCACCAGATATCATCATGTTAGGTGGTTTCAACTGCTGGGATAACCCCAATACAGATCGATGGCCTAATCCCAGGGATACCCACCTGGACACATTGAATATTGCACAATGAAGGCATCTCTTGGCAAACAGGATGCTCTTCCTCCCAATTCACCAATCCTTCCCCATATGACAAGACCCAACATACGTGAGGGACTGCTCATATCAATGAGTCGTATTGACCACATCCTCATCCCACAATCCCACCACTTAAGAATCTCCAAATTTACAATAAAAAAGATCAATTTTTCTGATCACCGATTAGTTATGGTGCAGTTAGCACCAACCCAATCCCACACACAGGTGTCGCCTTGGAGAAAGCTTCACCCAGAAAATATAAGATTGCCCAAGATATCTGACTGGGTTGAAAACAAGGCTACAAACCCAGAATTCACAGCCCCATTCACTTCAGATCCCATCAGAACATGGGAAATTTTCAAAAAAGATTTAATCAACAAAACCTGACATACTGTATCATGCAAGTACACCGCGGACACAGCCACAATCAAGCGTACCTTGGCAGAACTAGACCACATGGAAATAAATACTCTGAGATCTGGCTATAGCCCTAATTGGGGACGCAAATGGGCAGAAATTTCAGCTTAACTTAACAATCTCATCTTTGAACACCAACACAGAATCAAAGTATCGAACAAAGGTAAGTTCATAAAGGAAGGTGAAACATGCTTGACAAACTTTTTCCACCAATTCCACTCCCACAGAAACCAGCCCATATGCACACAGGTCCGCAAGACCAACGGCACCGTGGCAACTGACCCTGAGGAGGTCAAGTTAGAAGTACACCACTATTACACCAAATTATATCGCAATATGCCAACAAATCCACAAAAAATTAAAGAATATATTCAAACTGCCAAGATACAAAGTACATCACCAAATTACAATATACTATCCCTTATCACACGGGAGGAGCTTTGGGAAACAATTCGCGGTGCACCACGTAGGAAATGCCCAGGGCCTGATGGGATACCCTACGAATTTTACAAAAAATATTTTCAACAAATCTCCCCCTCCTATTGGCATCAATGAACCAGAGTTTGTTGGAAATACGCCTATTACCAGGAGGCCATGAATCCTACGTTATAACCTTGTATAAAAAGGGTGACAAGTTGGACCTGGCCAACTGGCGCCCAATTGCACTCTCCAACACTGACACAAAAATTCTAACAAAAAATTTTAGCAGCTAGATTAGGCGCAATTGCATCTGACGCCCTATCACCCAACCAGTTTGGGTTCATACCAGGGCATTCAATCTGGAACAACATACACCCTGTTGCAAACATTTACCAATCCAAAGCAACTGGTGCCCTGGTCTTCTTGGATCAGGAAAAGGCGTATGACCGTGTTAGCTGGCCATACCTAAAAGAATGTCTACATGCCTTCAAACTCCCACCAAGATTCATAAAATGGGCGATGCTCCTAACAGAATCTGCAACCATGGCTGTATGAGGCCCTGGATTCCTAACAAACAATATCAAACCACACAGAGGGCTCAAACAAGGGGATCCCCTCAGCCCACTGCTATAGAATTTCAGCTTTGACCAGCTCCTCCGAGTAACTGACTCACGTCTCATGTGGGATACCACACAAGGACAACCAACAGTCAAGATACTGGCCTTTGCAGATGACTGCGTAGCAGGTATAGCAAACAATGAATATGCCTGACAGCTGGAACACACTCTAGAAGAATACCCCAAGGTGAGCAATGCGTCGCTCACCAAAAGGAAGATAGAAATCATTCTCTTAGGCAAATACACAAACAATTGGGCCACAACATCAGAACCTCACACCAACACCTGAAGAAAAAACCCAATTAATTTACCCTTTGCAACACCTCCCACCACCACTCCTGTCTGACACCTTGGAATCTGGTTAGAATCAGGGGGATATGCTAATGAGACAATGGAAAGTAACCTGTTACAACGGGTATCCAAACGCGTCGCCTTCCTCAAGGGAAGAACCCCAAGACTAACAGGACGAGTTGCAGTTGCTAACTCGCTCATCCTCCCAATACTGTGATACCAGGCCCATGCAATAGCCTTCTAACCTACCTTTATAACCTCAATTCGCGCGCTTATCCAGGGCTGGCTGTGGCCTGGCTCTCACCCTCCTTTACGGATGGAAACACTATTTGGCCCACGCTCAAGCGGAGCCATGGGAATCATAGATTTTGAGAGCCATGCCAATCACATCCTAGGTACCTGGATAAAGGAAATCCTTGCTCCAGACCTCCCGCAACAACATTGGTCCAGAGCAGCAAGGACTAACTTTGCACAGGCGCTCAAATTAACCAACCCACATAGTCCACCCAGACTACTTTCATACCTTGCCAAGCACCCTACTGCAACAGGTCCGCATGGAACCTCCCCTCATTTCAAACATATCCTCCGAACTATCCGCTGTATGGGATGGACCATAGAGAACATGGGTACTATACAGGGAAGGGGACGACCCAGACCCCAATTCAAATTAAGAAACCCAGAAAACCACCCCAGAGGGATATGCTCGCAACAACCCCAAGCATAGCTAGGATAGAATACCTAGATATGCTAGACATTCCCTATGATTTAACCACACAGAAAGCAATGTGGAAAATGACACACCACCCACTCCTACAACCAAGGATAAGAGCAAACGCCTGGCGCTGTTTGAGAAGGACCTATAGGACGGCGGACCGCTCCAACTCCCTCCACAAAACATGTGCATCATGTGGAGGAGAGGGATCCCTACATCACCGCCTAGAAACATGCCCCCCAACCAAAGCTATATGGCAGGAAGTCGCACGCCTGCTCAAGATTCAAAACGAACAGGAATTCTCGATATCAAAAAGTATCTTTGCGCTCCAGATCAAGTCACCAATCCCATATACCCTCCGCTCCCTAATAATGCCCATTGCAATGTGGACAATACACACAATTGCATTAGATGCGTTCAAGAGAACGGTCCCAACCACTCATGGAATTATTAACAGATTCCATGTCCACTTACTAGAGCACTTTCAAGCCTGGCTCTATGGATATATGAGACCAAGACAAAAGCGCTCATAGAATCATGGTTCCCACTCTGGTTCCTCCACACAGACCCTTTCCTTCACACCTGCTCCATAGCAGGGGAAACCCCCTCAGAGTAGTGCACCAACCCCCCATACCTGGCAGTCCCGCTGACATCAGGGGTAACTTGAGTACCCTGGGGTGCCCAATTTTTATATTTCTTAGTTATTCTCTTAGTATCACATATATTTGGTAATATCTGTCCCCTGGTCAGCTTACCTCGGTTAATTAAAAGGGATTCGTTCCCCTTTAACACCTAACTTATTCCACACTCAGATTCTCGATTATGTCTTCTCTCTGGTGACACACAGTTGGCAGGAATCCTAATTCAGTCCAGCTTCTCTTTTTCTAAATCCACACTCAGATCCTTACTCCTTATCCTAAAGAGTCTCCCCAATAAAGCACACACCAATAATTTCCTTGAAAAAAATAGAACTCAAAATGGATTCTGGTATAGTATGTTGATAATACTCTAATAATTAGATTTTTAAAATTAAGTGAATTCTTAGGGTAATTTTTAGTGAGAATACGGCGCCCAACCTTCAGTTGGCACCTTCAAAACTGAAACGGCAGCTGTTGCCGTTGAATTCCATTGTCATCATCAACGATAGTCTTCCCCATCATTACTAGGATTCCATCAATGGACATCCTCGAGACCTAAAATGGAAAGAGTCAGAAAACATGTCCTTAATGTTTTCCTCTCGATCCCAGAGAAACAACCATATTTGGCACGCAACCTGCTTAGGCTTTGGGATTGTTACCAATTAAGGCAGGTCATGAACCAACTGATCAATTTGCTAGTTGCAGGTGGCATCACTTGCCTCAAAACTTGAGCCTTAAATTCCTAATCAGTCAGTGATGAAATATGACAAATCTAAACATTATCCCTGATAGTTAATCATCAATCAAATAACAGATGCACTATTTCGTTGGCAACTATGCCAGATGAGATCCAAGCATTTGTCCGGATCAATCCCTGATAGATATGACCAGGCGAATATCTCAAAATAAATCAAACATTTTACCCCAAAATCAGGGTCACTAATATCAATTCACTTCGCTATAGGGAATTATCTCTAGCAACCCATAGTAATATAGTCACCTGAGAATATGAGCAAAAATCTCAACACATCCCCCCTCTAACCTAAATTTCCAGCGAGAAAAGGATTAGGGCATGAGAACACTGCTTTGGACAATCGGTCAAATACTTTATTTGTTCAAGCAGAGTACCATCAATCAGTACTCAACGCTACTCATGATGACTTTTAGCATGCGGCTCTCTTCCTCTTCCTCATCACTACCACTACTCAGAGCACAGCTCCCTTGACATTCTGTCATGCCAGGCTAATTGTTTTACTCATGGTGATATTAATACTGGGATATGGCTTTCCCCAATCATGGCATATGACCCACTGTCTTATTCAGGATCCTTGATTTAGTGTCCTCAATTTCCTGATTTTCTCCTCATCCTTGAAAGGATATTCTTGCCATCAATGTTTGTTTCACAACGCAATTAAGAATGCTAATTTATATTTTCTCTTGTTTTTTATCATAATACCCTCTTGGTTCATATCATTCTCAACTCTTCTCTGGAGAGCTTATTCCATTAATTCTGAGATTAATTTCTCCAAAATTAGAGCTTAATTGATTTCAGAGTGCATAATGTTGACTATCATATAAGTTTGACATCACCCTCTTATCCAGTATATATGTCAAATTCAAAGTCTTAATACCAAAAACTGCGTAATAGCATGTCTGATGAAGACCTTCAGCTCTTCCAGCTGATGAGTTGATCTGCTCACACAAACCTCTTCTATGGTTCTTCTAGGAATCATACTCCCAGTCAGTACCCGTAGCCAGTCCTTCTGTGGAAATACTGGAAACGGTATTCAACCCTGATGAAACCAGGTTAGCAAATGGTCTCAAATGACTTGTGAACAATCCTTCCTCTGTCATCAATTTCCGAGTTACATTTCAAAACTCTCCTTGATCTGGCTCCTTTTGAGAATTCTCATACCATCATCAACCCTCCTGAAGCAAAGCCTTCTGCTCTCAATATTTCATTTATTGCCAGATTGGACTTGATTCCAGAGTTCCTCTTATGACTCAGTTAATATTACAAGCCAGCTGTTTTGGCCACTATACTAACCAATGAAAACAGCATACATTGCAAACTCCTTATGCAGAATTAAGTGACTAAGTATCTGAGGCTTTGTTATTGCTCCAAACTCTTTTAATCTTGAAAACATCTTAGATCAAGATGTTGCAGCCTATGCTCTTCTCTTTGCCAGCCAAGTTCTTTAAATTGGGCCATGAAGCTTCCAGCCTCTCCTGGCTTCCATCTCTCATTCTGCATCAGCTTATAAAAGCTTTTAGTTGTCATCTGCAGGATGCCCTTCACTCCTTGCATGACTATTTCGTTCTAGCGAATCCCATTGGCATCTTCCACTGATGGCTTTAATAGGGGCATAATTCGGCAACCCCTTCCCAGTATTCCTTGCTTAATGCCAGTCCATATGACTAGTGTCCTTGACGAAGCCCTTTGGAAAGCGCTCAAAATCAATCTTCTGGCTCTAGTGCCATATCAGGATTACTCTGGGTTAGTCGCTGACTGCCTCTTCTTATACTGTAGCTTCCCTTCCCACTATGGGGTACCATATTTGGCAAGTTCTGACACTTCAATTCTCTTTCACAAGTCACTTTCTAACATGTATTAGCATCGCTCAGCGAACTTAGTTTCAAGTAGTTCTAGCCCTTGCTAGCATCCAATCTCACATAGATTTCAATGGATTGTTTAACCTATTGCGATCCATCCTCCCTCCCTCAATAGGTGACATAGGCAGAATCATCCCTAAATTGCTGATAATCAATAATAAAAATAAAAATTATAAAAATATATAATTTTATTCTACGTTTTATTTTTTATTTAACCAAGGTAAGCTGACCAGGGGACAGACATTACCGAATATATGTGAAACTAAGAGAATAAGTAACAAATATAAAAATTGGGCACCGCAGGGTACTCAAGTTATCCCTGTTGCCAGCGGGACTGCCAGGTATGGGGGTTGGTGCACTACTCTGAGGGGGTTTCCCCTGCTATGGAGCAGGTGTGAAGGAAAGGGTCTGTGTGGAGGAACCAGAGTGGGAACCATGATTCTATGAGCGCTTTTGTCTTGGTCTCATATATCCATAGAGCCAGGCTTGAAAGTGCTCTAGTAAGTGGACATGGAATCTGTTAATAATTCCATGAGTGGTTGGGACCGTTCTCTTGAACGCATCTAATGCAATTGTGTGTATTGTCCACATTGCAATGGGCATTATTAGGGAGCGGAGGGTATATGGGATTGGTGACTTGATCTGGAGCGCAAAGATACTTTTTGATATCGAGAATTCCTGTTCGTTTTGAATCTTGAGCAGGCGTGCGACTTCCTGCCATATAGCTTTGGTTGGGGGGCATGTTTCTAGGCGGTGATGTAGGGATCCCTCTCCTCCACATGATGCACATGTTTTGTGGAGGGAGTTGGAGCGGTCCGCCGTCCTATAGGTCCTTCTCAAACAGCGCCAGGCGTTTGCTCTTATCCTTGGTTGTAGGAGTGGGTGGTGTGTCATTTTCCACATTGCTTTCTGTGTGGTTAAATCATAGGGAATGTCTAGCATATCTAGGTATTCTATCCTAGCTATGCTTGGGGTTGTTGCGAGCATATCCCTCTGGGGTGGTTTTCTGGGTTTCTTAATTTGAATTGGGGTCTGGGTCGTCCCCTTCCCTGTATAGTACCCATGTTCTCTATGGTCCATCCCATACAGCGGATAGTTCGGAGGATATGTTTGAAATGAGGGGAGGTTCCATGCGGACCTGTTGCAGTAGGGTGCTTGGCAAGGTATGAAAGTAGTCTGGGTGGACTATGTGGGTTGGTTAATTTGAGCGCCTGTGCAAAGTTAGTCCTTGCTGCTCTGGACCAATGTTGTTGCGGGAGGTCTGGAGCAAGGATTTCCTTTATCCAGGTACCTAGGATGTGATTGGCATGGCTCTCAAAATCTATGATTCCCATGCCTCCGCTTGAGCGTGGGCCAAATAGTGTTTCCATCCGTAAAGGAGGGTGAGAGCCAGGCCACAGCCAGCCCTGGATAAGCGCGCGAATTGAGGTTATAAAGGTAGGTTAGAAGGCTATTGCATGGGCCTGGTATCACAGTATTGGGAGGATGAGCGAGTTAGCAACTGCAACTCGTCCTGTTAGTCTTGGGGTTCTTCCCTTGAGGAAGGCGACGCGTTTGGATACCCGTTGTAACAGGTTACTTTCCATTGTCTCATTAGCATATCCCCCTGATTCTAACCAGATTCCAAGGTGTCAGACAGGAGTGGTGGTGGGAGGTGTTGCAAAGGGTAAATTAATTGGGTTTTTTCTTCAGGTGTTGGTGTGAGGTTCTGATGTTGTGGCCCAATTGTTTGTGTATTTGCCTAAGAGAATGATTTCTATCTTCCTTTTGGTGAGCGACGCATTGCTCACCTTGGGGTATTCTTCTAGAGTGTGTTCCAGCTGTCAGGCATATTCATTGTTTGCTATACCTGCTACGCAGTCATCTGCAAAGGCCAGTATCTTGACTGTTGGTTGTCCTTGTGTGGTATCCCACATGAGACGTGAGTCAGTTACTCGGAGGAGCTGGTCAAAGCTGAAATTCTATAGCAGTGGGCTGAGGGGATCCCCTTGTTTGAGCCCTCTGTGTGGTTTGATATTGTTTGTTAGGAATCCAGGGCCTCATACAGCCATGGTTGCAGATTCTGTTAGGAGCATCGCCCATTTTATGAATCTTGGTGGGAGTTTGAAGGCATGTAGACATTCTTTTAGGTATGGCCAGCTAACACGGTCATACGCCTTTTCCTGATCCAAGAAGACCAGGGCACCAGTTGCTTTGGATTGGTAAATGTTTGCAACAGGGTGTATGTTGTTCCAGATTGAATGCCCTGGTATGAACCCAAACTGGTTGGGTGATAGGGCGTCAGATGCAATTGCGCCTAATCTAGCTGCTAAAATTTTTTGTTAGAATTTTTGTGTCAGTGTTGGAGAGTGCAATTGGGCGCCAGTTGGCCAGGTCCAACTTGTCACCCTTTTTATACAAGGTTATAACGTAGGATTCATGGCCTCCTGGTAATAGGCGTATTTCCAACAAACTCTGGTTCATTGATGCCAATAGGAGGGGGAGATTTGTTGAAAATATTTTTGTAAAATTCGTAGGGTATCCCATCAGGCCCTGGGCATTTCCTACGTGGTGCACCGCGAATTGTTTCCCAAAGCTCCTCCCGTGTGATAAGGGATAGTATATTGTAATTTGGTGATGTACTTTGTATCTTGGCAGTTTGAATAAGTTCTTTAATTTTTTGTGGATTTGTTGGCATATTGCGATATAATTTGGTGTAATAGTGGTGTACTTCTAACTTGACCTCCTCAGGGTCAGTTGCCACGGTGCCGTTGGTCTTGCGGACCTGTGTGCATATGGGCTGGTTTCTGTGGGAGTGGAATTGGTGGAAAAAGTTTGTCAAGCATGTTTCACCTTCCTTTATGAACTTACCTTTGTTCGATACTTTGATTCTGTGTTGGTGTTCAAAGATGAGATTGTTAAGTTAAGCTGAAATTTCTGCCCATTTGCGTCCCCAATTAGGGCTATAGCCAGATCTCAGAGTATTTATTTCCATGTGGTCTAGTTCTGCCAAGGTACGCTTGATTGTGGCTGTGTCCGCGGTGTACTTGCATGATACAATATGTCAGGTTTTGTTGATTAAATCTTTTTTGAAAATTTCCCATGTTCTGATGGGATCTGAAGTGAATGGGGCTGTGAATTCTGGGTTTGTAGCCTTGTTTTCAACCCAGTCAGATATCTTGGGCAATCTTATATTTTCTGGGTGAAGCTTTCTCCAAGGCGACACCTGTGTGTGGGATTGGGTTGGTGCTAACTGCACCATAACTAATCGGTGATCAGAAAAATTGATCTTTTTTATTGTAAATTTGGAGATTCTTAAGTGGTGGGATTGTGGGATGAGGATGTGGTCAATACGACTCATTGATATGAGCAGTCCCTCACGTATGTTGGGTCTTGTCATATGGGGAAGGATTGGTGAATTGGGAGGAAGAGCATCCTGTTTGCCAAGAGATGCCTTCATTGTGCAATATTCAATGTGTCCAGGTGGGTATCCCTGGGATTAGGCCATCGATCTGTATTGGGGTTATCCCAGCAGTTGAAACCACCTAACATGATGATATCTGGTGGGAGGGTGAGAGTAGAAATTTCTTTCAATTTTTTTTTTCTCAGTTGCAGTACACGGTGCATAGATACATGCTAATGAGATTATTTTATCTTGGCATGTGATTGTTGCTACCAGGACTTGACCATGCAAGTGTGATGATGAATTTGTAATTTTTAAATCTTTTGTTGTTTTGGACTATCACCCCACAGTGAGATGTCCATACTGATTGTGATGGTGCGACCCTGGTTGACCAGGATTCTTCTTCCCCTTGTAGGCAGTAGGTTTCTTGGATGGCCAATATATCTACAAGAGGTTTTCACAGGAATGCCAGCTTTTTGGCTTGGGACGTATGTGCCCTGGCTCCCGCGATGTTTAATGTCCCTATTGACACTGAGGTGCCTGCGGCGCCTCAGGAGCGATTGGGAGGACCCTCTGGTCCTATCCCACCGCGGCTTATTTTGGCCATGCTCCGCGTCTGTACTCCAACTCTTTCACTGCCATTGTTGGTTCCCTTGATCTGACCCAATGATTCAAGGGAATTGCGGTTTTTTGCATTTGCGTCAACTTTTCCTGCACAGGTCTCATGTTGATTTGATGCGGGTTGTTGATTGGATTCTATATTTTTGAGGTTTAACTTTGTTGCATTGTGCACCGCATTTTCACCCAAATTGCGGTTGCATTGTTCCTCAGTATGTGCATGATTGATGACGCTTTGTGGCTCAGTCAGGTTACTGTGAAAATTTTTGACCTGGGCATATTGTTCTGATTGGTTGGTTCAGTGAATATCCAAAATATCCTCCTGAATTTGTCCATGGTTAATGGAGGATTCCGCGTGTGCCGCCACTTCAGCTGCTGCTCTCTTGCGGGATTTTTGTGCTGCTTTACGCTGTTTACTTGTAACTGGGACCACGATGGAGTATAGTCCATCTTCACCCCAGCGGAATGGGTGGTGGCCATCAGTCATTTTGGCGAAGTTTTCATTATCTTCGTCCATAGCTTCTTCACAAAAATCATTTTTCATTAAGCCCTCTTTTACAGGGCATGCATGTTCCTTGTGGCCCAGTGAGCCACACTGGTTGCAAATGGGTGGTGCGCATTTCGTTGTAACTTGGAATGCAGCTGTCTGGCCCCATCTGCGAAGTGAAGTTCTGCTGCAAGGGGAATTCTGGATAAATCCTCTTCCACTTCTGGGAAGGGGTTGTTTACAGCGATAGCTTTGCCCATGCACAGGTCGGGCATTAAGCGAAATTGCTGTAATTTGAGTTGTTGGATTTCTCCATAGGCCATGAGACCTTTGCGGAGCTCCTCCTCGATTACCTTATGAGGAAGGTTGGTGGGGAGTGAGTCAAAGGAGATGAACAAAGTTTTTGCTTTGTTCCATCTGGTGCGCGCGGTGCACACAATTTTTTGCCCTCAGGGAGGGCAATTTCCACGCAGATTTTTGCTGCAGCATCAGCTTCTTCGGCTGTTTCAAAACCAATATCGATCTGCCACATCCCATAATGTTGGTGGCTACGTGCACCACGTGAGAGAAAAGTGAGGGCTGTGCCTCACATGTTTTCTCCCACAGGGTTGGTGACTCATCCCCAAGGAAGAGTCTGATCCCACGTTCCACCTTTGACAAAGGTTGGCTGAATTGAATGTACATGTATTGCGCGTGCTTTACAGTGAATACATAAACCCAGATGGTGTCTGAGTTTGCGATTTCTTTGCAGATTGGGTTCCTGGTCCCCCTCCAGGGCGTTTCTTGCCCTTAGTTGCACCGTTAAGCGCACCGCTTGCCATGATGCTCGCCCATGTTGTATTATTTTTGTTATTAAAATCGCCCATCTTTCCTGTGTGTGATTATCCAAAATTGCTGTTCAAATTGAATCATAATAACTAAAGTGATTGTTATGAGAAAGAAAAGCACGATCATTGATTCTCTATGTGTTTTATTTTTAATAATCTTTTTTTTAGTACTAGGTGGTCTAGATGGTTATTTTTAATAATCCTTTTTCCCATATTTTTATCATTTTTTTATTCCTTTTTTCTTCTTTTTTATATGTAACTTGACCTTTTTTCAGTACAGTAGTCAATCTTTTTATTTTATTCCCTCAAATTGGTTCCTAGAGATACTTAGGCCTCCTTGTTTTCTATGGTTTAGAGATCTTACTTTATTAAAACTTAACCATCTATTTTGGATCATTGATCCTTTTTTGAATTAGCCAAATCATTAGGACATAATCAACTTAATTCTTCAGCAGTCCTTCAGGAACTCTTTTTTCAATATTTTTTCATTGATACAATGCTTTAAATTTTTAGCATGGACTAGATTTACTATCCTTTTAACCAAAAAAGTTCTTGAGGTAGTAGGCGTCCATTGCCCTATTGGTAATAACTCTTGAAAGGACCTGACCACAATACTTCATACTTGTTTTTTCTTATAAAACCATTCAAAATGCAATAGGCAACTCTTTCACTTATTCAGTATTTTGTTAAGTCCAGTTAGTTCTTATTGTCCATCATTTTTGCTCAAATCTTTTTCCTCAAGGTCATATCAAATGCTTGCAATTGGATTTCAATCAGGGTATCATCAATAAGTTCAAGTACTAATCAGCACTCATCAATAATGTTGGTTCCATCACCAAATATAATTTTTGGTGGCAACGCATCTTTTCTTCCATATAGTAACTCAAATGGCGTTTTTCCTGTTGCCGTATGATGAATGATATTGTAGGCAAACGTCAGCAAAATAAAGTATGTTTCCACGTGGGAGTTTTTTCTATGACAAGCTTCCTCAGCATCATGGCCAGTGTCCCATTGACTCGTTATACCATTCTGTTCATCTCTGGCCAGTAGGGTAAAGACACAACTTCTCAGATTCCCATTATTTTATTTGATAATGGGATTACATAAGACATGAAATTCGTTCCATTATATCTCACCAGGACCTTTGGGCATCCATGTCAATATTTTACTTGGTCTAGGATGTTTTTTGCGGTGCTGGTAGCATCTATTTTTTTCCAGGGCCTTCATCTCGATCCATCTTGTCTGATGGTTGATTGTAACTATGAAGTACATGACTTACCCTGTGTTATCATCAGCCGTCCCATCAAATTGATGGACACCATATACTAAGTAAATTCATGGCGGACCAGTCAGTATCCAGTCATATTCTTATGCAGCTTATGCAACTGGCATTCCACACAGCAAGCCAGATAGTCTGCGACATCATAGTTGATGGACTCCAAGTACTAATACTGGTAAATATGATCAGTCATTTTTCTAAGGCCTCTGTGTCAGACAACCTTATGAGCAGCTTGAATGTTGGCCGCTCATTCTGATGGTTTGGGAATAGTAAACAATTCCCATTGATTATTTTGAAAACTTATCTATACATGGACTCAGTGTTTTAACATGCTTTTTGAAGTGCACCTTAGATTTCTCAGGTCTTGTTCCCAAAGTCTGCGTTGACCATTCTCTGGAATAGCTCATCCACCTGCTGGTATACCACCTGGACCATTGGTAACCACAATAAGCCATCCACTTTCTGATGAGAAGCCCAGCTTGGTGGATTATCTCATAATTGTAAGCCTGTAGCTTTGGTTCCCATTGAGCTAGTCATCTTCCAGTTCTTTTAAATTGTACATCCAGAACAACAAGGAGTGGTCCGTCATCACTTTGAAGTGTGTTCAATGGATAAACACCTGAAACTGTTTACAGGTGTAAATGCCTGCAAGGCATTCATGCTCAGCTATAGTGCAATTCCTCTCAGCGGCTGAGAGTTTACAACTCACATATGTTACCAGATGTTCATCCCAAAGTTCATCACTTGGCTCAATAAGGTGCCAATCGATGTCAATGAAGCATCAGTTTGTATAGATTCTCAATTAAAATTCAGATATTTCAAAATTTAGATAATCTTTTTATTACTGGAGTAACTTTTTAATAGATTTCTGGGCTTCTTTTTTCATAAAGAATCCTTTATTATGATTTTAACAAATGGAAGTGGGTTTTATCAATTCTTTCAAATTCCTTAATGAATCTTCTATACCATCTAAACATTTCAAGGAACACTTAGATATCTCGTACACTCTTCAGCACAGCCATTTGCTTTATGGCTTTAATCTTCTGGGCTTGCAGCTGCAGTCCACTAGAATTTATTACAAATCCTAGATATTATAACTCTTTTTTCGAACAAGTGATACTTCCTAAGCTTAATCTTCAGGCTGGCCACGTATAGTCTCATAAACACTTCATCCAAGTAGTGCAAATGTTCAGTAAGCATTCTAATGAAAACATTTATATCTTCTAAGTACACCAGGACAAATGACAACTTCAAGTCATTTAGTATGGCGTCCATGGCCCTCTGGAACGCTGCAGGCGCATTGTATAGACCCTGAGGCATCCCTGTCAGTTGATAAAGCCCCTGCGTGGTGATAATCGCACATTTCTCTTAGTCTTTTCTTCGCAAATTGATTTGCCAATATCCCAATATCAGATCCAAAATAGAGAAATACTTCACTTCTTCTAATCAATCTAGTTCATCATCAATTCTAAGTAGTGGTGCAAATCCCTATTTGTCTTCTTGCTCAGCTTTTAATAATTGATCACCACCCAATTAGTGTCATCCTTCTTCTTCATGATAAGAATCAGGCTCACCTAAGGACTAGAAGATGGAACTAGAAGCTCATGCTTCAATAGTTTGCTGATTTCTTCCTCTATTAACACTTTGGCTGCCTTCAACCATCAAATCGGTCTAATCCTGATTGGCAAATTTTCCCCAGTATCAACCTTATGATTTACATCGCTTGCGCATCCAAAATTGTGGTTGTCATGGGCGAATACTTCCCAATACCTGTTAAATGATTCAAGCACATCCTCCTGCTGTCTGTCCGTCAGATCAGCGAGTTGTTCTTGTTGACCAATAGATTAATTATCTTGGCAACTCATTCTGGCAATCTCATTTTATCATAGGTCTAAAATTCAAGTACCAATAAAATTATACTTTAATAATTATATATTTTTTCTTCTTTTTATACTTTTCTTTTGCAATGGGACTTTTAAACTACAATTAGTTTCAGAGGTCCTTCTTTCCCCCTTCATCCAAACTGGTCACTAGGTATATTATGCCTACCAGTTATCATGGTTTAAATCTTTTTCTTAAGATTTAACCATCTATTTGGTTCATTGGTTTTCTTTTAGGACTTGGAAAAATCATAGGACCTGACCATTTTAATGGTTCAGTGGTCATCTGGGAACATTGCAATTATTTTCTCTTTGGTCCAATATTTCAATTTTTTAGTATTAACCTTCTTCACTATACAACCAGCAGCACAGTTTCTTTACATATAGGCAACACTTACTGACTTTGGCAATAATCTTAAATGTTTTCATTCTTTAGACCTTCAAAATGGACTTGTCATTAGTCCAACATGTCCTAATTTCATTTCATATTTATGCAACTGACGCTTGTGCTTTTGTATCTCATTCAATTTTGAATGTCTCATTATTCAACAGTTCCGTTTTATTGTTCTGATTGTTTTTCTCTTAAAAACGATTTTTGGCATTCGTTGCCATCCAAAAAATTTAAAGTGAATCCACTGGCGGATCTGGAAATGATCCCTTAATCACACAGATTGATCTGTCTTCATTAGCTTTATCCAATATTATCTTATATTGATAAACTCATCTCCAGCAATTTCTACTCATTGATTGAATGTTATTGGGTCAAACGATTCTCTCCACTATCTTGGATCTGTAAGTCCAAACGTCCCCTGTGTGTTTATTGGGCCAACTTCACATTTCCAAGTAAAAAGGCTCTGAAGAGGGTGGCTGTACCCCTCGTCACCCGGGGTGTTCTCACCCACGTGGTAGATGAGCGCTGGGTAACAGCTCTACCTCTTTGGATTCCTCCCCCGATGCCCACATCACCTCTCCTGAACTGGAGCATCTGATCAGGGTAATCTGCGCCAAAATCGCTAAAATGAAGTTAATCAATCCGAAAATGAGTAGAAATGAGACCAATTATTGGGATCCCATAGTCAAAAAGGAATAAAGATTGACTCATCAGCTGGAATCACCGATGGTTTTGATTCAACCAACACCACAATCATCAAAATTAACCCCACTCAAAATCATCAGGATGATCCCCAATGTGCGATAGCAGCATCAGACACCATCAACAATAGCTCAAAGCTCCCTTCTGGCAAATTGGGCGTTGCAGCTGATGCAACACCTTTAACCAAACAAACAGCCCAGCGACCAGGCATGGGCGGGTAATGCATCCTGAGCCCATTCCCAACCAATTAAGACCACCCCTACGTGGGGTGGCCTTGGGGGATTCCAGTTGCTCATCAGGCCAGATGCCATCATGCCAACCAATGGAAATGCAGTCAGGTCTCAGTTCAGGAATTTGAGGTTGAACTGACAGTGACTTGGCCTGCCGCCAACTCCTTTGATGTCAGTTCCCTGTGAGCTTATCTGTCCCCATTCCCAAATAATTCGACAGTTAGGTTGAATTTGAGGGACCCAATCCCTGCTTGTTTCCTCTCCAAATGACCACTATTTAATCAGTCATATCACACTGAAAAAATTGTTGGTCAATTTTTCTTCCTTAAATTTCCATAAAAAATCTTCCCCAAAAGGTAGTTTTTATGTTGAAAATAAAACCACCTTTTCCGCCGACACTCACACACCCCTCAGGGTTAATGGCTATATTTGTCTGGTATTTTATTATGTGCCTATATGAGATCCTGACTCACCGGCAGTTATTGGTGAAACTCCTTTCCAGTTTCATATCCGTCATACCAGCAGCAGTGCCTTTGGCATTTGGTATTCCATTTGGGTGCTCCAGCACCTAGGCTGGCAGGCCAGTCTAATTCTTACTTGCTGTTTGCCTGACAGGATCAATCATTTTCAGGTTTGACCTTATACTCTTCATTGGTAATGTAATTTAATACTTTGAATTGATTGATTTTCCGTATCAACTCATCCAATGTCTCATCTAGTGTCTCATATAACACCTCTATCCTCAGGACTATTTAAAGTGGACCCAATTTAGACCCAAGTTGGTCCTGCTGTTCCTCAGGACTATTTCAAGCAGACCCCATCTTTAACCTGAGATGGCCCTGCTATTCCTCATCTTAGGTAGATGTCAGGTAGAATAGGTTTTATGCAGCACTAGACAGTTCCATATCTAGGTGACGAGTCCATTTCCAGAATATTGAGTATCTTCTTTGATTGGCTTCACTAGTTGCTCCATGTCTAAGCTGAGTGAACGTAATTGAACGTAATCCATTTCACTTTCAGTCTTCAATGATGTTAATTTTCCCTAGTAACTTATTGCCAGAATTGGAAAAATCATTATATGACATCATGTCCCAGTATCTTACTCAACTACACCCCTGTAGTGAGCACCGATTGTTACAATTTATAGGTTTCTGATTATTCTCAGCTGCTAAACCCTAAACTAATTAATGGCACAGGGTCATTTTTGTGCAATTCTCCATGTTGTATGATAGCAAGATATACTTGTTTGATAATAGTATGGAGATTATTATCAGTAATTGAATAAAGTGCTAGTACTGGGTCCAACTATTGACCAGTATTTCCCCTCAAAATACTTAAGGTTTCCTAAATAGGGATTCGTTCCCTTATAACACCTAACTTGATCCACATTCAGATTCTCAATTATGTCTTCTCTCTGGTGACACACAGTTGGCAGGAATCCCTGATTCAGTTCAGCTTCTCTTCTCTAAATCTACGCTCAGATCCTTACTCTTTATCCTAAAGAGTCTCCCCTATAAAGCACGCAGCAATAATTTCCTTGAAAAAAATAGAACTCAAATGGATTCTGGTATAGTATGTTGATAATATTCTAATAAATAGAAATTCTTATTAAGTATATTCTTAGGGTAATTTTTAGTGAGAATACGGCGCCCAACCCTCAGTTGGCACCTTCAAAACTGAAACGGCAGCCGTTGCCATTGAATTCCATTATCATCTCATCAACGATGGTCTTCCCCATCATTACTAGGATTTCATCATTGGACATCTTTAAGATCTAAAACAGAAAGAGTTTGAAAACGTGTCCCTAACGTTTTCCTCACAATCCCAGCGAACCAACCATAATTGGCAAGAAAGCTTAGGTAATGGGACTTGTTATCTATTAAGACAGGTATTGAACTAACTGATCAATATGCTAGTTGCAGGCGGCATCACTCGCTTTCCAACTTGATCCTTAAATTTCCCAATTGGTCAGTGATGAAACCTAACCAATACCTATCAATACACCTTATAGTTAATCATTGATCAACTATCAAATGCCATATTTCGTTGGCACTCTGCCTGATGAGATCTTAAGCATTCATCCAAATTGATCATCAATGGATCTGACCCAGGCTATTAACTAAAAACCTTTGAACATTGCTACCATGAAATCAGGGTCAAAAAATATTCAATTCACTTTGGTATAGGAATTAAAACCTAGTGACCCCTGGTAATCTAGTCAGCTGGGAATATGGTCACTAATCCCAAAATATAAGGTCATCTGGAACCCCAAAGGAGTTTTTAAGTATGAGATTAAACAACATAAGTCTAATAGAAGCAAGTGAAATTTTTGAGGGTCCTGTTATATTGCTTATCTATATAGTGAACCAAAGAGAAATCACTTCATAAAAAAAATAAAAGATATTTCCTGGATGAGTTACATGAGATACATGATATGTGCAGGTGTTTTTAAGCGTGATAGGATATTACTTCCATCTGTGCTTAAATTTGTGGAAATTGCCAAGCCACTCAGGCGCCTGATTAACAAAGAAGTACAGTTTAATTCAGAACGAGAGCAATAGCATACGTTCAACTAACTTAAGCAGAAGTTGATAGTAGCCCTAAATCATATATGCCCATATTTTGCAAAGATCTTTTATGTATAAACTAACGCCAAATACATGAGTATTGGTTCTATGTCAGAGAAAATGGATGAAGAAGAATTAGAATACCATATAGCTTACTACCTAAAGAGAATTTAATTAGAACTCAGCTATAAGGTTACAGAGTTTAAGTGCCTATAAGTTATCAAAGCCATAAGCCACTTGTGACCTTACCTTTATGGCATGCATTAAAGATGATTATGAATCATCCCTTTCTGATTTGGTTGCCAAACATGAAAGACCCAAAAATAAACTTTCTGGTTTAGATGATTAGTTGCATGGTTAGAATTTAAAAATCCTGCACTGGATATTAAAGAAAAATCTGAATTTGTATGGCTTATTAAGATTAAACTTTCTAAATGCAAGTACACAAGGGTGATAGAATCTATGAACTAATTAGAAGACCAGAAGAGGAATATAAGAGATATGATGCAGTAAATAAAATTAAGACCTGGCCAATCAAATGTTAGAGGTTCAGAGTGATGGTTAAATGGAAAAATTACTACATAAAAAATGGATACCATATGTGAAGCTGAGTGAAGGAGTGGCAATAATCATGGAATAACATATCAAATAGGCCACTGAAGGCTACAAAAGGCATATTATCATTCTCATTTTTTCTGCTATTGACAACAATCTGGGGATAAATTATTGGATACTAGGAGTTGCTTTTCTGGACATCTTAGATAGGTCATATTAACTCAGAGATCCTACTTTCTTCTGGATGGCTCTCTTAGTAGAATGGCTTCTGAAAGATGACGGCTAGGCACTTTTGCGTCAGAAAGGTCTGCAATATTTATTATCTAGTAACATGCTACTAATGCTATTCTTATGAAGCTACAAAGGGATTTAAGATAGACACAAATAATAGATTAGGATTCAGAATACTTATTTTAAGTAAAAAGATGGTACTTAAAGTACCATATGAAAATAAATTTGATGATAATTAGGTGAGTACAAATGTGAGGGAATGCATATCCAGGAATTTGTGAGGTGATGGCACAGTCTAGTTCATGGTTGGAGTCAAATGAAATTTATTAAAGGCTGGAATGAGATCAATAATGAAAACACTAGTAAGTATTTTCATTGTCTTCTATAAGGAAGACAATAGATAGTAAGGCTTAATAGGTGTTATAAAGTTGTTAATGGCGAATAGGTGAATTAAACACTGAATAAAACCTTGTGCTTAACATTGAGATGATATTAAGAGATCCAGACTTTGATTCCTTTCATATTGGCCAGTGGAGACTTAAATGGGTGATTTATCTAAAATTTGTTTGGTTGTGAACTCAGCGTTTTTATGGAAAATTGCTTTGTGCTTTAATAATAATATTAATAATTAGTATGAACTTATGACCAAGAGATTTATCTTTATTTTTAATAATATTTTGGGCCTTAATCCTGGTAAAGCATCGATTAATTTATTATATAAAAAATAACTTTAAGCCTTAGGACCAAATAAGCATTAAATAATGAAATAAGATGATATTGATAGCAATAAGTAAGTTAAAATATATTAAATCATTGAATATTTCATAAACCTTAAGTCAAGGCTTCACCTAATTAGGGCAAAGCACAACAAGA
The DNA here is from genome assembly GCA_022478985.1 of Massospora cicadina. NCBI lineage: Eukaryota > Fungi > Entomophthoromycota > Entomophthoromycetes > Entomophthorales > Entomophthoraceae > Massospora > Massospora cicadina. The sequence goes on along the minus strand of JAKSZP010017193.1, from coordinate 141,660 downwards.
ATCTTAAGTAGAGTCTACTGTGAGGCAATGTTGGACAATATCTTACATGCTCTGAAGCTCTAAATTAAATTTGACCAATAAAAGCTTCTCTTGAAGAGCAATTTTCAGCCTGTTTTTAAGTGAACCTGTCATAATTCGAGATAATAAGATAATCAACATCCCTGCTGCCAATTGAGCCCCTTTAAGTTGACTTTTGAGCTCTTTTGATTAAAACCTGTCTCTGAAGGCACCTTTTAGGATTTTTTAAATCTTTTTGCTGAAGCACTTTAAAGGCAAGACGAATATTAGTCAAAATAGGTTCAGCGGCTTCTTATTGGAATATTTTGTTACCAGGTAGATTAGCACTTTGGCTCTGTCTTAGTAGGAATATTCCTCTGCCAAGGCAATTCTGAACACTTTGGCGTTAATTGACATAATAGTTAAATCAAGCATACCTTACTAATAAATATCATGGGTTTTTATAGTTTTCAAGGTGGTATGCTCATAAGCGCAGATATCAACCTTCAAGATTTGTAAGTTCTTCTATTTATTTCAAGTTAGCTTAAATTTGAGTTTATAAAAAATTAAAATAAAAAGGCAAGTATTTCCTGCAATAGAATTTTTTATTGATGAATGGAAGTTTACAATTAGTATGGTATATTACGTAAACTAAAGATAGGGTCAAGGCAAGACATAGCAAAAATAAAGTCTTAATTTTTACTGGCTAGTGGAACACTGAATGGTGATTATCCTGGATTTATTAATGAGGCATCTCAGCATTCTAATTTTTGTTTAAAACTTTTTAATTTAATAATACAACTTTAGGGCCTTAAGCCCATTTAATCATGACCAATAAATCAATAAAAAAATATAGGCAAAGATTGACTAAACATTTAAATTTGTATTAAAAGCCCAAGGTTGAGGCTTCATTTTATCAAGGGAAAATCCTGAACCTGTTTTCTCCAAGCTCAACAGGGTTTTTTATTTTTCCATGGTCAGTCATCCTTACTAGGATCTTAAACTACCAGAGTTAGGATGGATGTAATAAACTCAAGGTATTTGGGTTAGGTGTCATTACAGCAAGTAAAAGTTGGCTCAGTCTCATAATATATAGGCATTCAGTGGTATGACAGAGTATCTCATAGATATAAAATTCAATCGCCTGAAAAAATCTGGTTTTGAAGAGGCAGTTATTGTAAAATTTGGTTAGTTCACCCAGCTTATGAATGTTATATGGAAGAGCAGAGTGTGAGAAAATAAAGTAGTCATCTTTAGCTTAGTTCCAAAATAGAGTTTGGCGTTGCACATATTAAAGTGGTTGCGTTCTTGATAAGATAGTCAATAGCACCAGCTTGATAGTGATTTAGACAAGGGACATAGGAGTGTAGGAAGCACTCTGACATTTCTTGCTTTTGTTAGAAAAGATGAAGTATAGGAAGTCAAATGAAAAACTGACAACAAAGTTGCGTAAAGCAACTGTATGAATATCATCCACTGACACTGCATTTGGAAACAGAAAACTGCACCATGGTTTGAGGAAGTGATCCATTGTAGGAGAATCCTTGTCATCCTTCTTGGTACTTTGAGTGTGCTTTCCTAGGCGAGGGAAGGAATGGTAACATGAGACCAGTCCATAACTTTAAGGTTTAAATAAGGTAGTTTAGTTCTAATATGGTGGCAGCCTTTTGTTGTTAGGCATCTTGAATTTAGTAAAACTGGCCTGGGCATCTAAATCTTTGAGGTATAAGAGGATTTAAGTGGCAATTTATTGATAGATAACTTTGATATCTTGCATCAATTCTATCTTGAATTCCAGGAAAAACAGTGAGGTTTATGGAACGGACTGACAAGGTAAGAGCCAAAATGACAAATGGAATGTAAATAGGTTTTTTGCCCAGTCAATAAGTTAATGAAGGCAAGGATTTTTTGCCATGCATGAATTTAAGATGACGAGTTGGAAATTCATTAATGATTCTGAAACCTGATCAAGCATTCTATAGAAAATCATTGAGTCACCAGGTAAATTGTTTAAATAGCAAATAAAAAGATAGTTTGTTTGCCAGGGCGACCAATGAATTAAGGGTAAACTATCTAGTACAGCTTCACATAAATTTAGAAATGTGATTAGTTAAAAGTTTTTAATTTTTTTTTAATTTATATGAGTTTTTAGGAATCTTACTGCTTTTAAATTAGCAGCAAATTGAAAATTTTAGTAAAAAATAAGTTCATTAATAATTAAATGGACTAAAGTAAACTAAGGCGGTAATAGAAGGCCATTTGGTCTTGAGAGCACTTGACTCAGCTGGGGGTGAGAGAATTAGTTGGGAAGATAGCCTCAGCAGAGGAGAACAATTTTGGTGCCAAAACATTTGGTTTGGGTGGTCTGATTAAAAAGCTGTTAGTCTTGGCGTCAGTAATATAAAGCGGTATAGGAGTCATATGGTGTGGAAGCTTCAATTTTTGATAGTGGAGAGACTCTGGCTCAGCCACTAAAAAATTCAAGGTTTTCTTTGACTTCAGGTTTTGTAACATATAAATCATCATCTGCAGAAAGGTCAAGATCTTCTTAGTGACTTTCAGAAAAAGGAACTAAAGTGGGCGATAAGGCATTTGGGTTTGCTGTTTGACATCGGCATAAGAGCTGTGAGAAGCATCTTCATAGTAATCTTGAGAGGGCGCTGAAGATTTTTGTTGATTGGAATATTTAAACCTTTAAAATAATAGTGGATTTATCCTGCTCACTTTGGAATTGTCCATTTTGCATCCTACATGGACAACCGCCTAGAAGATTTTAAGATATGGGAGAGTCTTAGCTGCACATCATAATTTAGAGGCTGCAGTGTTAACGAAAATCTAAATACACTGATTTCTTATTCATACTTCTTGAAGTCAGAAATCACTATTATTAAATGTAGCCTTGTGGTGAAAGCCTTAAAATTGGGAGTTGGGTAACATGGTAGGTCAATTCATTTTAGTGTCCTTGGTAACACTAGGCACATTAAATTGAATTGAAAAACAAAGAATTTAGATTAATTGAGTGGACCTTTGATGTACACTCATCTTATTTCTAAAATTATTTAATTTACAAAGGAATGCCTTCACTGGGTAGCTTCAGAAGCATCTGAGAGGAATGACTAGCTTTATTTCCCCAATATTTTCTATCCAAAAAGTTTCAAAGGCTAGCAATTATATGTCAAAATAGCTCTAGCAGCTTCCTATTGAGATACCTTGTCACTAGTGTATTAGACCTTTGGCTCAACTTAGTGTAGATATTCTTTACAAAAGCGATAAAAAAACGCTTTGGCTTTAAATTTTCACAATAGTGTTGAGCCAAGTTTTTTTGCTAATAAATGATTGGGGATACTTATAATCTTCAAGGGAATATGCTCTTAACGCAGATATCAACCCTTAGGATTGGTGAAACTTCCATATATCTAAAATTGTATTTGACTTGATTTCAGGATGGAATTAGCGTAAAAATTTTAGAATCTTCTCAACTGGAACTATTATATTGTTGTGAGGATTTTACTAAATAGATAGAGGAGTATAATGGGTAAAATAAAGCTAGGGATAATGCAAGACAAACCTAAAATAAAGCCTTGGGTTTTCTGGCTAGTGGAACACTAAATGGTGATTTATTCTGGATTTCTTTAATGAGGCATCGCAGCATTAGAAATCGTTCAAAGCTTTTTAAGTTAAATTGTAAAATATTTTGGGCTTTAATCCCATTACAGCATAGACTAATAAAAAGATATTAATAAATATAAGCCGATATTGCTTAAAAATATATATGTATCTAGAGCTTAAGCTTGAGGCTTCACATTTACTAGGGCAAACAATAACAACATTTATAGGAAATTATATCAGGAAGCCTAATGCGCATAGAGATTGATTATGATCCCTTATGAATTGCATCTCCTTTTTAATAAATCATGAAATGCGCGACTCCCTTTAATTCCTTCATAAGGACATCATCATCAAAGAAAAATGAAGGTGTCAACTATGCAGTCAATCTGTAAGAACTTAGGAATCATGATTGTATGATATTTGGGACCATCTAGTAATAAAAAAATGATTGTATGATACCATGGAGGTCTTCTTGGTATTGTGGCTCAAACGCCCAAGATTATCAAAACTTTTAACTCATTAAATTATCCTCCCCCATCTTTTTTTCATCAGCTTCTCTGCTAGTTTTACAGTTTTGTGTTTCCATTTCAAACCTCAGCTTACAATAAAGAGTACTGATAAGCTGATATAATTAGTGCTTACTAAAGGGCTCTTAGCTGTCCAGTAAAAAAGTCTATCATGAAAACTGGAAAACAATAGCAATCAAGATGGCGAATCAACTGAGTAAACAAGAAGCATAACTCAATAGTTCAACACATCTTAATACAAATCTACACCTTTACAGTATAAAAGTTTAGAATTTTAGGACATCTTACAATTCACCCTACTTTCCGTTAATTTGAGATCAGTAATAACTTAACATGAGAACATCAATGAAGTAATTAACAACTTTTGAACAGTACTCACTCCGTGATAGACCATTCTTTTTGTTCCATCCTTCTCTGTGCCTTCCACATTGTGAAATTTATTTACCTTAGCTATATTAACTTACGGGAGAACTGACTTTGGGAACTGCTGCTATATTGGAGTTTTGACCATCCATCTATAGACCACATCCTAAAAATAGCTGGTCTTCATTAACACCAAGTAGCTTAGCAATTAAGGCTTACACAAACCCTTCTCTCAATTATTATCACTTTCAATAATGCTGTCAACTTCTTTGTTAATCTCAGCTGGAAAGACCTTGTAGATAATCATTGACTTATTGATGAAATTCGCAATCAACTTTCTCTGTTAGATAGTAGAATATCACGTTACCTCAAGGATCATTTTGTCAAAATTTACAACTTCTTGAGTCCACCTGGAGGCAGAGCCTCAATAAGATCAGGGAGCTTTTTGGGTTGCTCTAGCAACTTTAACATGAGTTAGCCTCCCATGATAGCACCTCTGGGATTTAGGACATGAGGGCCAAGAGGGCTAGATGAACCAGAAGGCCCAAGAGGTCCAAATTGGCCTTAATGTTTCACGGACCCCAAAGGCCATTAGTTCCTTGGTACCTACTCTTACAAATCCTAACATCTCCTGGAACAAGGCGTCCTGAAAGCGCTCACAGCTTTATGATACCAAATAAAAAACGTGTCTCAAGGAAGCAAGCACTGCTTAGATGGGGTCATCATCTATCCCAGTATTTTGGTCAATGCTTTGTTATATGCGATGAATAGCTTCAGAGCATTTTCCAAGCTCACAGATAGGTTTATCTCTCAGCTCACAAAAAACTGTCAAGATTTTGAAACATGTTTAAGTGACTTTAAAATATCTGCTCTCTAACATACCAAAATTAAAACACTTCATGACCAAGTCGCCGATATGACATCTGCTACCTCTCTAAACTCTTATTGGGATGAATTCTTGGAAGAACAGAAGGATTGAGATGACGATTAAATTGATAGGCCCCTCATGACTATGCGTAAACAGAGATTTCCAAGACTTCTTTAGAAACTTCTATCAATATATTTTCAACTTATATTATGACTAACTTTAACCCTAGTTTTAAGGAGAACTACCACCAGAAGGAAAGTATCACCGCCTTTCTGTACACATATAAGGGCTTTATGGAGGAAGATCTGACTAGAAGAAGGTAAATAACATCCACTTCTGGCTAGATAACATGGCCTGTGAATTTGATTCACCATTTATAAGAATGTCACACTTGGGAAAAAATTTATTACCTCTTTAATTCAGATGATTAAAAGCATTCAGACTTTGGACAATCAAAAGCAGGCGTTCATAGCCATTTATTGAAACAAAGGAGAAAGTTCTTTTGTTCACCAGTCGGTTTTATGCTCAAGCACAACTCTTGGTTACCATTAACCATATTATGCTGTACAATGTTATAGTTAAAGTAAACTCCATGTCAAGATTTTATCCTTAAGTGAATCTGCATATGATAAGCCAGAAAAATAACTTTACTTGGATCCAGGAATCTTGGAAGTTCTTATTAAAAAACCTGTGTCTATTTTGAGTTCCAAAACCTCTTAATCTACCTCTCCCATCCGAACTAAGTCTACATTGTTGGCCAATTACTAGTCTGATCATATAATAAGAGTGTATCAGTTATAAATAAATATGAAAATATGGATAAAATCGGCCAAAAGTTCTTAGTTGATACTAGGTGAAACCCCTTGAATCGGGGTAAAAATTTTATGAATATTACATGGGCAGATTATATATTTTTGGGTAAGCAAATTGCACCAAATATACGCCAAAACCTGAGGAGTCCATTGGAGGTTCCTCGGCCACTGCTAGTTCTATTCAACCACCTAAGTGGGTCACCCCTTTTTATAGGCTTGGCGGGGGTCCCAAAGGTGCAGCTATTTATCTCTATTAAATTGGCTAAAGTATATCAGATTGTTATCTCACGTGTTTGCCTTGTCTATGATTGACCCTCCATTAGACTTTTCTGCAAAGCGAGGTGAGTTTGAATGCTTTGATAGGTCAACAACTCAATTTATTAAATAGGATTGAAGTTAATATTGAATCTATGTCTATCTCAGTCCGTCCTGATTTAATTTTTTACTAAGCAGTAGATCATAACATGGTTCTCTTTTACCCCATAGCTGATACCAATAAAACCTATATAAACCAACCTTTTAGTTGTTCTTAGTTTGGTATTATTTTTTAAGCGGTTCAGAAATACCCTTCATTAATTGTTGAAATTAGTTAAAAAAGGCACCGGTGAGCATTTTCCCCATTAAAATTCAACAAGTGGTGCTCTATATAGGGGCACCTTTACACTACAAAAAAACGTAAAAATTGGAGGTTGGTAGGGCATCTAACCCTCACAACTTCCCCACGGAAAGTAACACTAGGCTAGCCACTTCAAATCAGCTAGCCAGTGCTTTACCTTGCCTCAAAAGGCTTTAGTAGCACACAATTCCAAAAAACCCTTTCAGAGATAAGTTTACCCCAGGTGAGGGCAGTATTCCTTCTTCCTCTTCTTTTATTAAGCTGTTATAGATGGAGCAACCGACCAACATAAAACTAAGTACATCCTCTCTTGCCTGAGTCGCCTAGCTCAAGAAATAATTGCTACCACCATGATCAAACTCAGCACTTGCTTGGAGGTTAAACAAGCGCTCATTGACGAATTTGGCTCCCAGTAGAGTTTACAATGACAAAAACAGGCTTTTATGCGCCTTAATATGCAAGAGAGGTGAATTGATCACCTCTTTTGTAGAGCAGTTCTATAAGGACGCTCAACCGCTGCTGCTTGCCAAAATGCTACCACTTGAAGACGCCATTGCTGCCATTCTGAGCATGTTGACGTCCCATTATTTTATAAATCAGCATCTTATTACTGTATTGCGCCACCTCCAGACCACATGAGATATCAAGGAGGCTCTTCTGGAAGTAGCAGATATGTATAACGATGAAGCTACTTCAAGTGTTAGGGCAACTTCTCAGGTGTTGACCATTTAAAATTATTCGACCATAGCCCCGCCAAAGAAGGCTATGATGATCCATTTTGGGCCCCCTACTCTGGTCACTATTCTGAGCCCAACACCCGCAGTGAAGCTCAAATCATACTTTCCTGCGCCCAGAAAACTTGAGGTTCTCATGACTGTAAGTCAGTACATCCTTGACAATGAGGCCGCGCTCCCTGCCCCCATCTTGTCACCATGATCATCTTTTATCAGACATTGAGTCTCTCATGGTGGTTCCAAAACCAGCTCCTGAGCCTAAATCCCTCTTTCAGGTGCCATTTGCCCACACTCTCGATGTGTTAAATGAACAGGTCACAAATGCTAAACCGTCTGTTTCCCAAAAGCACACAGCTGCTGAACAACCCAAAGCTGGCGTAGTTGAAAACTTCACTTCCATGATGACATCCCCTCTCAGCATCTTCACCTACTAATTCTAGCTCAAAACTTGTAGCCATGGGGAAGCCCTAACCCCCTGCATCAAAGGCTAAATGTTAAGCTGTACTATCACAGCGTCACCTCCAAAAGTTAATTAGGTAGCTGAGCGCCCCCTGACCTCCCCTGCTATAAGGGAACCTCTGACCTTACCTCCTAACAAATGGAGCCATTGGCGTGCATTGAGAACTCCTCTGACGACGAATATGAAGGGAGTGTGGAGATGTCAGTCACTATGTACTAAGAGCCCCAGTAAAGTGGAGGTACCTGACCGGATTGAACCAGGAAGAGTGGATATGTCTAGGATACCCCGCAAACATAAATTTATCAGGTGCTGAGAGGTCTGGAGGTTATTGATACTGCCAGCGACGCTGACCATTTATTGCCACGATGATCCAATTTACTCAGAGTGTGTATACAATGCAGTCTATCTGGGATAAAATCCCCAAATCTGCTAAACGCCTTTCTTCTATAATCCAGCTGAAGGACGTCCTCTCTCTTCCACCAACTTGGGTGGAACTTTATCAAAAATGTGGAGGTTTTTATCAAGGGATACCAGCTGTTGCTATGCTTGACACTGAATTCTCTGTGAACGTTGTTTCATAAAAGCTTATAAAAAAGATTAAGCTAGCACCTGACCTCGATTATAATCAGGAGTTTGGAACTGCTGTTCCGGCTAACACTTGAGCTTTTGGGGCTTACACATCTTTACTCATCTGATTTGGGAAACTCCTTCTCTTGGCTCCTGCAGAGGCCATAGCCAACACCTATGACATGCTCATTGGTACCCATTTATTCTATAGTATGACGTGATTATCAATCTGAAGCAGGGCTATCTCTCCCTGCTTAACTACAAGGTTCCCCTGTTATTGGAACACAATGAATTTATTAGGAAATACGCTTGCACTGTTGAGTATCCTTTCTACATCTTTTCCTTAAGCTATATAACTGTGGGGCGGAATACCAAGATGCTGCCTGAATTAGTAGACGCTCTTGAGGGAATTCCATTTTATGCAGCTGAAGAGGTGTTGATTAAAGCGGGTGAATATAAGGTGATTGACACCAAGATTACCCTGCAAATACCCCACAACTGCCTGCTGCACATAACGAGCATTGATAGAAGCAGTACCTTAGAACCTCAAGTATTACCAGGCATCTTAGACTCAGCCTACCAACTACCTATCAGTATTATACTGGGTATTTTACCAATAAGAACATTGTCATAAAGAAATACTAAGAGATTGGGAAAGGTCTGCTGATCCCAGCTAAAGAGATCAATCAGGTTTGCTGCATCAGATTTGTGTCAGACATGGGCCTGGCTGCTGACAAATCATCATGTACATAGCCCGACGTTCATATCTCTGAGAAGCTAACCCCAGTGGAGCAAAATAAAGTTCATAGTCTATTGGAGTCCTACAGTGACATATTCTCTAAAACTGATACTGACTATGGTCATATGAAGGGTTGGAGTCATACCATTGACATTGGTGATGCAAGTCCCACCTGATCCAAACCATATCATAAATTAGAAGTTGAGGAGCAAAAGATGAGGATGGACTTCAAACAGCTATTAGACGCTGGCCTACTGGTACCTTTGAAAAGCCCTGGTCGTCTCCTCTCCTCCTTATAAAAAAGAAAAATGGTGGTCATCGGGCTGTGATTAACTACCGCTGGTTAAACAGCCTCACAAAGAAGAATAGCTATTCCATTTCACACATTAAAGATTCTCTAGTAAAGCTCTAAAAAAATAAGTTCTTCTTGGCCATGGACTTAACTAGCGGCTATTGAGAGATGGACCTCTCAACCTAAGATCTTGAGAGATATGTTTTAATTTGCAGCGAGGGACTATTCCAACTTACCTGATTACCTCAGGGTGTCTAATGATCCTGCAACTTTCCAGAGAGACATGATCACATGTTACAGGACCCAAGTTAAGTTGTGTCATTGTCTATCTTGACATTATGGTTTTTTTAAGACCTTTAATGACCATTTTGATCACCTAAAAAGAAGACTTCCAACGCTTGCATCTGTCCAACCTTAAAAAAATCCTCCAAGAGAACATTTTCCTAAAAAGTTAGATTTCCTTGGACACGCCATCTCACAGGATGGAATTCAACCCCTCCAAGACAAGGTTGAGGCTATATTTAAAATGACTACTCCCTAAACCCTGAGCGATATTCAGGTATTCTTGGGTATGATGGGGTATTAAAATCAATTTATTCCCAAGTTCACCCAACTGATTGAGCCTCTTGTACGGCTACTGGTGAAGAGCGTCCCTTTTCATTGGGGAGATGAACAAAAGTTGCCTTCGAGATGTTAAAGCAGTTTTAAAAACTCGCCCTATCCTGCGCCATCCTGATTACATAAACCTTCCTTTTTGGTTACCGTTGCCTCTGACTAGACTTTGGGGCAATTATGGCGCAGTTGGATAATAATGGTGTGGATCACCATGTCTACTATTACAGCAAAATGTTATCCAAGGATGAAAGCAATTACAGTGTCACTGAGAAAAAGTGCCTTTCAGTCCTTATGGATGCAAATATTACCGCCCTTTTGTATATGAAACTTCCTTCACAGTGGTCACTGACCACGACTTCCTGAAGTGGTTACAAAATATGAAGGATCCCACTAGGTGGTTGGCTCCCTGGGCCTTAAAGCTCCAAATCTACATTATGAAGATTGAGAACCGAGCTGAAACTCATCATATGAAAGTTGATGACTTAACTTAGCTGCAAAACTTTCACCTAGAAAATTGTGAAGTAGAGAGGCTACATGACCTCCTTATGACCCCTGACACCTGGGAAGATGAAGATGAACCCATCCAGAAAATGTTAGCCTGACACTCCCACAACACCAAGGTGGAAAGCGGGAAGTTGTATAAGAAAATAGGGGTGAACTGGTTTCCTTATCTCCGACCTTCAGAGCGAGTTCCCATGATCATGAAGATCCGTTTTATGCTAGGTCATTGTGGATCGCATAAAACGTATGAGTGAGTGAAGGATTGGTTTACTGGGAGGGAATTATTGAGTCCATTATCAAAGTGCTGGGTGCCTGCCTAATCTATAAGAAGCAATCCAGCTACAAACCCAATTATCAATAACAACCATCACGCCTCAATAGCCTTTTCATACTATAAGCTTGGATGTGGTAGGTCTGCTACCTTAGACTACTCCTGGGAATTGTTATATCCTGATAGGCATTGATCACTTCAATATATGGGTTGAAGCGGCTGCCCTACCTGGCCAGACCGCAAAAGCTATTACCACCTTCCTCCAAAACATATTTTCACACGTCATGGTTTTCCCCAGGTCCTACTATGTGACAATGGGAAGAATTTCACTTCCCAGTTGGTAAAGCTTTTGGCTACTTCCATGGAAACCCAGCAACATTTATTAGCCTCCTAAAATCCCTCCACAAATGGTACTGTGGAAAGAGCAAATGTAACCCTGGTTCTATAATATAAAGATGTCCAGCTTAGATCACCTACACTGGGATCAATCTTTGCCTAGTGCACACTTGGCTTACTGTATCAGCTACCATTGAATCCTTTAAATGTTTTCATTCCATGTATTATATGGTCGGGAACCAAAAGTACCACCCTGTTAGTAAAAGGCGTCTTCTATGGTAGATCAGATGATCCTGATAAAGCCCTGAAAAGATGTCACAACGCATTATCCAGCTGGATTCCAATGCAATGACTATCTTAGCTAAGAAGGTAGCAAAAGAAGGGGTAGCCACAAAAGCAGTGGAGACCCTACCTCTTTTTCAAGTGTCAGCTTGGTATTGTATTATTACAAACGTATCACTCACAGAAGTGTGAAGATTAGGTCTATTTATAAAGCCCGTTTGTATTAGCTATAAGTGAGGGGAGGAGTACTCCATTAAGTCCCTTGCTAATAGAGCTATGATCAATCAATATATGTATGAATTTTGCACCCTTATTCTCCCCTAACACTCTTGAGGGGGTAACGATAGACAATTACAAGTACAATTATTTATAAGAGTGTATCAATATTATAAGCACGAAAATATGGATTAAATCGGCCAAAATAACCTGACTAATTCGTGGTGGAACCCCTTGAATTGGGGTAACACTTTTATGAATAATACTTTGGCAAATTATATGATATCAGGTAAGCGAATTGCACCAAATATATGTCAAAATTTGGGGAGTCCATTGGATGTTCCTCCCCGGCCCATTGCTAGTTCCATTTAAGCACCTAAGCGGGTATCACCCCTTTTGATGGGCTTGGCGGGGTCCCCCAAGGTGCAACTATTTTCTCTTGTGGTGATTGGCTAAACTATATCAGATTGCTACCTCACATGTTAATTTTGTATACGATTGACCCTCCATCAGCCGTTTCAGCATAGTAAGGTGATTTAAAAGCTTTCATAGTCCAACAACCCATATTTTCTACATAGGATCAAAGTTAATATTGATCTATGCTTATCTCAGTCCGAGCTGACTTAATTTAAATACTAAGCAGTAGATCATAAAAAGGTTTTCTTTTACCCCAATGTGCTACCAATAGAACCTATAAGCATCCAACCTTTTATATGTTATTAGTGTTTTATCCTTTATATAAGTGGAAAAACTTTCCTTTCTCGTTGCAATCACTTTTGCAACCTATTCAATTCAAGACTGAATCTAGTTTGATAATCTCACAGAGGAGATTAGTCTGTGCCCATGTCAGGGAGCAGTTGGGCAAGCAAGTTAAGAGGAGCAGGTGGAAGGCCCACGGCCTCCAACATTTGAAAACGCCCCGGAGAATCTGGCGGAATAGACAAAAATCTTAAAAAACTGGTGGTCACAATTTTACCAAAGATACTCGCATGGCAAGCATGATGCAACCTGTACATCAACACGCCACGCTCCCAGCCACTTTCGTCGGTGGAATTCAGAGTCTGCATGTTTCTGGACATCCAAAAAACGGCCTTATGGGAAAAATTTTATGAAGATGTGCACACAATTTTCCTGACCGCGGTGTACGTTGCACCTCACTCCATGTCATGCGGTTGGCTGGACTAGGTTTCAAAAGCAAAAAGGCAGCAGACGAGGCTGCAGCAGTGCGTGTAGTGTTTGACCTCCCCAAAGGGCAATGGGTCATCAAAACCAAATGCACCAGATGGACAAGCTCAAACCAAATTTTCCTCACATTTGACTTTTTTCCTACTACAATAAAACATGACATTTTGGAACAACACCTGAAAGATGGCCTTGCTGTATATGCCGAAATACAATCTAACAAGATGCAACGCTTCATGCTGATGCCACACCTGTGCACTGGCAAAGCCATTGCAGTTCTGAACCCAACTGAGGAGATCGCAAAGGACCTAACCCAGATCCCGCACTCCACTTTTATTGATATTGCAGGGCATACCACCCACCCATTCTGGGTGACCGTGGACAGCGCGCCCCTCATTTGCACCCACTGTGATGCGTTCGGGACATAAGGCGCACGCATGCCCCATCAAGGAGGGCATCACATTCCAAGAGCACCCCTCAGCGGCCATGGCCAACGGAGAGGCGCACTATGAACCAACCGCAAGCACCGAGGAGGCTTTCCCGTGGGGAGCACAAGGCTGCTACCTACTGGTAAAGCCTATCTCCCTGAAAGAGCAGAAGAAGGCCAAGCAGGCCCATAGGGCCGCGGCCAAGGAAGCGGCCAAGGCCACTACCACTGTCCCACACTCACAACGCCAGGAGGACATGGAAACCTTCGCAGCGGAAGCAGCTCAGGAGTCCATAAACCAATCAGATTGGGAAGCCCATGCTGAGTGGGCCACTCAATCCGAGGATCTGATGGTAGATTCAATCTCACCCAATTGTTGCACCCAAGCTCCGGTCAAAACTGACTTGGGACCTATCCCAACCAAAATTTTTTTTAACCCACTCAATGGTGCACCAAACTCATTTGCACCGCAAAAAATTCGTCTGACGTCGGGAAAACAAAAAGTGAAGGCTAAAGCCAATGCAACTCTTTCCGCAAAAATCAACAAAAACTCCAATAGCGTTGCTGATAACACCTGCGCTGCTGTGAAGGCCAGTGGGGATCTAGAAGAGGCTGGTAGGCCTGGGGGCCCACCCCTCGCACCTATGGTGCAATGGGGGAAACCTTCACTTTAGAGACGAAGAATATCACCGGACTCAAGGCCTCCCCATCCTGGGCTAGGAAACTGAGTTTTTTACAACACAATTTACCCGTGGATATCCTCGCCATCCAGGAGTCCCACTGTCCATGAGGTTCTGAGGAAACTTGGAAAACAATGCTCCTCCCGACCCTATCCTTTTGGTCAAAGCACTGTGGGGTGCTGATTTGGAAAAAGAATTTTTTCAAACTTGTATCCTCAGAAACATTCCTAAATGGCCGAGTGCTTGTTGTCACTTTCTCGTGGGCTGACGTAGCACATGCAATCATCAACATTAATGCCCCAAACAGTGCACACAAGCGTTAGGAATTTTTCTCGCTGGTCAAATCCCTCCTGCTACCCCCAGATTCTTTCCTAGTCGGCGACATGAACTGTTGGCTAACCACACCAATGGACCGGTGGCCTTCCTCACCCCATTCCCCACAGGGTCACATAGAACTACACGTTCTAAAGGCCACCCTTGGGTTAATGGATGCGCTGCCACAACATGCCCCACTGCTCGAAAACATGACGTGTCCCCACGTCCACAACAGCCAATTAAGGTCCATGACCTGCATCGACCTCATTCTAACACTGGCAAAATTCTAACCCCACATCTCCCAAATCAAAACAACGAAAATAGAATTCTCTGGCCATCAGCTGGTATCGATAACCTACCACCTACCTGTCACAGTTACTAAGGCCCCACATTGGTATAAAATCTGCCCCCCCAAGCTCGCGTCGCCAGGATTTTCCACGTGGGTGGAAGAGGCAACTTTGGCAAAAAAGTTTGTTGCACTGTTTTGCGCGGACCCCATTTCCACATGGGCAACTTTCAAAGAGTACACCATCCACCACTCTCGCCATCTCTCCTCCAGATGCTCACGAGCCACATTGGCAGTTATCTCGTGCACTCTGGCAGAGTTGGCACACTTGGAGTCCAAAATCCCAGTTACAGGATACAGCCCTGCATGGGGCCAGAAGTGGGCGGAGGCAGCTGCCCACCTCAACGCACTCGAAAGGCAACACAAACAATGGGTTTGTGTTCAATACAGGGCCACACACATCACAAAAGGTGACAAGTGCACCGCATATTTCTTTAAAAAAATTTTGCACCATGCCAGAGCGTGGCCTGCACACAGGTGCAAAGATTGGATAATTCCATTGCAGATATACCAGCCAAAGTGGCAATTAAAATACAAAAATATTACTCCAAGTTGTACCGAGCTGAACCAATTCAGCTGGCCAAAGTGGCAGAATTCCTCAACTGAGCCCACATCCGCACCATTTTCTAATATCCAGAAATAATGAATTTAATTACTTCAAACGAATTATGGACAGCCATTCGCGGTGCGCCAAACTGAAAATGCCCAGGCCCAGATGGCATTCCATATGAGTTCTACAAAAAATATTTCAAATATATATCCCCATTGCTGCTCGCCTCACTTAACCAAAGCCTGTTGAAAACGCGTCTCCTACCAGGAGGACATGAGGCCTTTACTGTCACACTCTTCAAGAAAGGGGATAAGCTAGACTTAGCCAACTGGCGCCCCATTTCTCTAACAAACACAGACACTAAAATTTTAACAAAAATTAAGGCTAACCGATTAGGGACTGTAGCATCTGCCACCATCTCCCCAGAACAATTTGGCTTCATCCCCATAAGGTCAATTTGGGATAACGTGCACTCTGTGGCTAATATATGTCAGTCCACAGCCTATGGGGCACTTGTATTCTTGGACCAACAAAAAAGCCTATGATAGAGTAAACTGGGAATACCTTAGGGCCTGCCTCCATCAATTCTGCCTACCCCCTTGCTTCATCAACTGGGTGATGCTGCTCACAGAATCTGCAACAATGGCAGTGCGTGGCCCTGGCTTCCTAACGGAAGTAGTCCGCCCTCAAAGGGGCTTGCAACAAGGGGACCCCCTCAGCCCACTCTTATATAACTTCAGCCTTGACCCACTACTGCAAAATGTGAATGCCCAACTCACTGGGGTCCATGTGCCAGGCCAAGCCCCAGTCAAGATATTGGCATTAGCAGATGATTGTATGGCTGGGGTGTCAAATAATCAAGATGCACGCGCGCTTGAAGCTCTCATCCAGGAATATTCCCGGGTAAGCAACACGGCACTGAAAGCCTCCAAAACCGAAATCATTCTCCTTGGTCAGTTTCAGAACTGCTGGACCCCAACAACTAGTTCCCAACCTGGCCCATCTGCTCGCCCACGTTCACGCCCTACTAACTCAACACACACCGCTCCACTGGTGCTCCCCTTCATGCCACGTCCTACCATAGGACTGGTACGCCATCTGGGCGCGTGGATGGAGGCAGGCAGATACGCGTCAGCAGTAATGGAGTGCCGTATTCTGGACAACGTGACGAAGCGAATCGCCTCTCTCAGAGCCCTCCCTACTTCCCTAACTGGCAGGGTTGTTTTAGCCAACTCTATGCTCCTCTCCAAAGTCTAGTTTGGAGCCCACGCCATCCCTTTCTCCCCAAGCTTCTTCAAATCCTTGTATGCCTTGCTGCAAGGATGGCTTTGATCAGGCCGCCATCCACTAGTGCGGCTAGAGGTCATGTTTGGCCCTCATCATCATGGTGGCATGGGCCTGCTTGACTTTAAAGCCCATGCTGCCAAGATCCTGGGCACCTGGATTGCGGCCGTCACCGCCCCTACACTCCCCTCCCAACACTGGTCCCGCGCAGCCTGCTCCAACTTCTCCCACGCCTTGGGCCTCAACAATCCATCGAACCCTCACTCCCTGATGAAATACCTCGCATCACACACATTGGCCACAGGTCCTCACGGGACTAAAACCCACTACAAACGAATCCTACTCTCCATGCGGAGCGCAGAGTGGAGAATTCGTATTAGCGGACATACAACCTAAAGAGGCCGCCATTCTCCTCAGTTCACACAAGAGGTACAGGGGCTACCCATCCAAGATGGCGTGATCCCCACACGATCCCATGTCCTATCCAGGGTGGACTACCTGGACATGATGGACATCCCTTATTCCATTGAGACCCAAAAACTATCTGGAAATACGCACACCATCCTTTGTTGCAGCCTCAAGTCCAGTCCCATGTGTGGCGCTGCCTGAGTCAGGTTTATCATACAGCTGAGCGCTCTAACGTTTTACACTCATCCTGTGTCATGTGCGGCCAGTATGGAACGCTGTTCCACTGCCTGGAGAAGTGCCCCACCTCTAAAGTGATATGGCGCGAAGTTCAACGTCTTCTGGGCCAGGATCAAACGCATCCCTTCAGTCTTTCAAGAGATATGTTTGCTCTATCAATGGCCTCCTCCCTTCCACCCTCCCTCCGTGCTTTGGTGGTTGCAATCGCCATGTGGACCATCCACACGATTGTCTTAGATGCCATCGCAGGCTCCACCCCCACTCTCCCAGAAACTGTCCACAGATTCTGGTCTCATTTGGTGGACCACTTTCAAGTGTGGATGTTTGGATACCTCCCACCGCGTCGCCAACAGCTGATCTCCTCCTGGTTCCCAGTCTGGTTCATCAAATCAGACCCATTCCTCCACACGTGCTCAATAGTGGCTACGGCCCCTTCACACGTTCCCTCCCCTCCCCAAAAGTGGCGTTCCCGCTGGCAACAAGAGATAGCATCGCTTCCCTGGGGTGCCTCCCCTGGTACTAAGTTTGTCTTTCCTGAGTCATATTCGGAAGTGTCCGTCCCATGGTCAGCCTTCCCCGCAATAAATTTAAATTTAAATTTAAATTCTTTATATAAGTGGTTCAAGTATCCCTTTATTAAATTGTGGAAGTTAGTAAAAAAGGCACCGGCGAGAATTTTCACACCTAAAATCTAAACACATTGTTGAGAACCAGAAGAACCCCAAACCTTAATACAAATACTTAATTGATTACATAAATCGCCAAGAGTTGTTGGAAGAGACCTGATGATGTGTTAAAAGTTCTATAAGCTTGAAGGGCGAGGCGCTTCATATTGAATCCCTTTAATGCATCAAGAACATTTAGCAGCCTTCAATGAGCTAATGTTGCTGTGCCAATGGGAGATGAATTGGTACCAATTATTAATAAAGAACCCATACTGCTTCTTTTTTGATATCATCTTATAATTCTCACTCTGCCCCTTAAATTTGGGTTCTTAGTCACACGAGACAAAATATGAGTTCAGTAGGTTCCTGGCCACGCTATTGTAAAAATTGGTTCCCTTTATGTAGTCATTTTATATTAGTCAATAAAAAGCATCAAGGTAGCTCTTGACTTACCTCACTATATGTAATATAGCACATCTGGACCGCAATACAATCAGATGATTGGTGTATGTTCATCACTACACATTTTCTTTGTCAAGTCATTCTAAAATACCTCAGTTGTTGCATTAAACCGCCCTAGTTGCAATGTCCTCCTCAGATCTTATTTTCTCTGTGACTACTCTGCCTTCATGCACTATGATAAGGATTTTTATCAATTTTATGACATAGGGTTCCATTGGTTTTTTAGACTTCCCGCAAAGCCATGACGCAGTTCAAATCTTGGTCCTGCATGTTGTAAAATAAAAGTCAGATCAACTGATTTAAGTATCATGTGAGAGGCTCAGGAGTATGTATACCCCCCTTGGTAGATGGTCAAGAGTACATGACCATATATTTGCCAAAGTTGACTACTATACCAAAAATTCTCAGGTCATGATTGACACCAGGGTAAATATCAATATTTCCTCAAAACTATTGCTATAAATATGATGCCTGAATAACATATCTGTCATGGAGATTCTGACCTCCCTAGAGATTTTTGATCCCACTTATGCTGGATCTATATCAGTGCAGCTGGACAACCTCGCTAAAAACTAGGATGTGGGAAAATACCTAAGATGCTTAGCTCGCCTACTTCCTGTAGATGCTATTGACAATGTACATGATAATGGAAGTTTAAGAGATTCTATATTAGAATCTTCTCATCAATAGCTCTAAAAATCTTTATTTGGTAAGAGTTCACTAGTGAGAAATGGAGATGAGATAATTTTTTATTAAAAGAATGCTTTGTTCTTTGCCAAACCTCCACATATAATTTTATAAAAAAGAATGGTGTTTTACATCATGTTGAGACTGGGGACGCTCAATAGATCTGATCTCATACCTAAAGAAAGATTAAGGCTGAAGAAAGTCAGGTGGAAGTTGAGCTTAAGCAGTTTGATGATGTCTTACTAATGCTAGCCCGTAGCCCTTAAGCCTCCCTTCTTGTTTTTAGTTTGGAAGAAGGATGGTTGTCATCACATAGTGATGGATTATCAAAGGCCTAACCCCATTACCAAAGGGACTCACCCTTTTTTCAGAATGGCACCCTTTTCTGCTTGTCTTCTGGGTAAAATTACATTTTCGCTATGGATCTCACCAACAGGTATTTGCAAGTAGAGCTAGCACCTAAAAATCAATCCAAATACGCCCTCATAGCCAGAAAAGGGTTATTGATACAACTAGGATGTCCCATGCAATTTGTAACGCGCCTGACATCTTCCAAAGAGCCATGGACGGGATCCTGGGAGATTTGAAGCTATCCTGTGTCCTTGTATACCACAATGATATTGCTTTATTTTTGCAAACCTTTAATGGCCACATAGAACATCTCCATGAAAGTTTTTTTAAAAAATTAAAAAGCCCTCCATAAAACTTAAGCCTTTAAAAATTTTCTTTCTTGCAATTTGATTAAAAAACCTTGTATACAATTCTTAAAGAATGGAATAGCTCATCCTAGACAAAGTCAATGCTATTAAGAAGATGACGTACTTCAAAGCCTGAGGGATATCCAAGTATTTCTGGGCATAGTTGGATATTACTGTCAGTTTATCTCTCAGTTTGCATATCTAGTCAAACCCCTTGCTTACCTCCTACAGATAGATATTCCTTTCAAGTGGCTTCCTGAACAGAAACAGGATTTCAATATTCACTTGACTGCCCTTTGTAATAAAGCCATTCTAGTTTATCCGCATATTGACTGGCCATTCTTGTTTTTGATGATTCTTGTGATCACAGTCAGGACTATCTTAGATCAAAACGATGAAGTTTAAGTTAACCATCCATTAGCTTACTTTGTTATGACCCTGAATATGGCCAAACAAAATTTAGTGTTAGCAAGTGTGAGTGACTGGCTGTTTTATCTGGCGATCAAACATTTCCAGCCCTACCTATATGGCATCAATTTCACTATTATCACAGAACAACCTTAGCTTCAAATGTTAAATCAAATTTAGGAGCTAGTTGTCAGTTATCAAGGTGGATATTATGACTACAGAATTACAATTTTACTATTGTTCTTTATGCATGAGCGATCAATCTAACAGCAAACAGTCTTTCAAGGATGCCAATGCTGGCTGCCTTAACCCCTGAAGAAACCTACTATATTATCTAATTGGCCTTCCTGAATGATGTGAATTGGAAATTCCTAAGATTCAAACTATGATACTGAAAGTGACTCAGGACAAAATAGATTAAAGAAGAATGCTATATAAGTGAGCTGGCAAGAAATGGCTCCATTATATATGCCCCTTTTTCCACGCCAATGTCATCCTTGAGAGACACTCAAAAGTGGGACAGGGAGAAGTAACAAGACTTGGAAAATTTTTGGTGAAACGATGATATTAGGATTGATTAGTATGGACTATCCAAGTAATTTCAGAAACCTATCTAACTAGTATTACCTAATATTTGGCTAGCCTTCAGTATAACAGTTGGTGTGCTCCGTCATATCCATTTAGTGTTATCAACATTGATTTAGTCGCCCTTTACCCACCAGTCTACATTGAAACAAGTAAATCCTTTAAGATGTGGACCGTTTTACTAGATATTTCAAAGAAATTTCTGTTCTAGCTGCCACCGTAAAGGCTACAATCCTATATATTATGCAATATGTTTTCACTCAGAATAGATTCCTGAAAGCTCTACTTTTGTACACCAGACTAAACTTCACCTCACCATTAACCCAAATGCTAACTTTACTTTTTTGGGACTGTCTAATGTTTCACCGCCCCATGTAATACCTCAACCAATGGGGGTGTAACATGCTAATAAGGCATTTGTTTCTATCTTGAAGTTGGCAGACGCCTTAAATCTGGTGCATGGAACCACTATCTTCCCAGTGCTTTTCTACCTTCTCAAATAAGTTTACATAAAAAATCAAGTTGCCCCTTTTCAGGATTAATATAGGCGTACCCTCGGCTGCCAAGTAGTATTCAACCATTACTAGATTCCTTAGTACCTGAAAACTCTGTTTTGACATTGAGGACCTTAGATGATTATTTCTGGCTTCAAGCCCTTTATAATAAGGGAATTATTACCATTACAGCATAGGAGACATTCTACTCAATTATTATCTGACCATACTTGCCAAAGTTCCAGTTAGGTGACCTAGTCCTTTTCTATCACCAATTGACCTGGAGGTCAACAGAACAAGCTCAGAGTTCTTCGTTCAGGACCCTACCATGTCATTCAAGGTGATTTTCAATTATATAGTTGCCAACGTTTTTAGAATGAAAGTAGTTACTCAAGTTCATGGCCAATACCAATGGCCCTTTATCCCCTCTGACACGATCTTGAGGGGGCGATATCAGGATTCATGATAATAAGCAGGTTGAAATTATTGCCTTTAAATAAAGCCCTGATAAGTCAACTCTTGAGCTCTTTGATAAAACCCTTTCACTGAAGGCACTGGTGGAAATTTTGATCAGTAATCAACACGAGCATGGAAACTAGTGGAGATGCCTTATAGAATTGCACCACCACTTCCTAAAATCACAAAAGTTTAGACTCCCATCAAGAGGTCACAATGATAATGTCAATGAAGAACAAGAAATCATCACTTAGTTAAAGGTTAGGAAGGACTTGAAAGATCCTGATTATTTGTGCAATGGAGTTTTTCTTGGCATCATTCTTTCCCACTCGCCCTATAAATTACAAATCCTTTTAACTCAATACTTTAGTTTAATCATCTTATCTTCTCATCTTTATTAACCTCTTATTTTTTCACAGCTTTGTTTTTCCTTTTAGTTTTATCTTGAAACTAGACAATTTACCCGTGCTTTGCTACTGTGTCTATAAAATTTCAGATTTAAATTTATTAATCTAGATTTTATATTATAGCTTTTCTTTCTCGTAACAATCACTTTAGTTACTACAATTCGATTTGAACAGCAAATTTGGATAATCACACACAGGAAAGATGGGCGACTTAAATAACAAAATAGTACAACATGTGCGAGCGTCGCGGCAAGCGGTGCACTTAAAGGTGCAACTAAGGGCAAGAAACGCCCTGGAGGGGGACCAGGAACCCAATCTGCAAAGAAATCGCAAACTCAGACACCATCTGGGTTTATGTATTCACTGTAAAGCACGCGCAATACATGTACATTCAATTCAACCAACCTTTGTCAAAGGTGGAACGTGGGATCAGACTCTTCCTTGGGGATGAGTCACCAACCCTGTGGGAGAAAACATGTGAGGCACAGCCCTCACTTTTCTCTCACGTGGTGTACGTAGCCACCAACAACATGGGATTTGGCTAGATCAATATTGGTTTTGAAACAGCCGATGAAGCTGATGCTGCAGCAAAAATCTGCGTGGAAATTGCCCTTCCTGAGGGCAAAAAAATTGTGTGCACCGCGCGCACCAGATGGAACAAAGCAAAAACTTTGTTCATATCCTTTGACTCACTCCCCACCAACCTTCCTCGTAAGGTAATTGAGGAGGAGCTCCACAAAGGTCTTGTGGCCTACAGAGAAATCCAACAACTTGAATTACAGCGATTTCGCTTAATGCCCGACCTGTGCATGGGCAAAGCTATCGCTGTAATCAACCACTTCCCAGAAGTGGAAGAGGATTTATCCAGAATTCCCCTTGCAGCAGACTTTCACTTCGCAGATGAGGGCCAGTTGGCTGCATTCCAAGTTACACCGGAACGCGCACCACCCATTTACAACCACTGTGGCTCACTGGGCCACAAGGAACATGCATGCCCTGTAAAAGAGGGCTTAATGGAAAATGATTTTTGTGAAGAAGCTATGGACAAAGATAATGAAAACTTCACCAAAATGACTGATGGCCACCTCCCATTCCGCTGGGGTGAAGATGGACTATACTCCATCGTGGACCCAGTTACAAGTAAACAGCATAAAGCAGCACAAAAAGCCCGCAAGAGAGCAGCGGCTGAAGCAGCGGCACATGTGGAATCCGCCATTAACCACGGACAAATTCAGGAGGATATTATAGATATTAACTGAACCAACCAATCAGAACAATATGCCCAGGTCAAAAATTTTCACAGTAACTAGACTGAGCCACAAAGCGTCATCAGTCATGCACATACTGAGGAACAATGCAACCGCAATTTGGGTGAAAATGCGGTGCACAATGCAACAAAGTTGAACCTAAAAAATATAAAATCTAATCAACAACCCGCATCAAATCAACATGAGACCTGTGCAGGAAAAGTTGATGCAAATGCAAAAAACCGCAATTCCCTTGAATCATTGGGTCAGATCAATGGAACCAACAATGGCAGAGAAAGAGTTGGAGTACAGACGCGGAGCATGGCTAAATGAGCCGTGGTGGGATAGGACCAGAGGGTCCTCCCAACCGCTCCTGAGGCGCCACGGGCACCTCAGTGTCAATAGGGACATTAAATATCGCGGGAGCCAGGGCTCATACGTCCCAAGCCAAAAAGCTGGCATTCCTGTGAAAACCTCTTGTAGACATATTGGCCATCCAAGAAAAACACTGCCTACAAGGGGAAGAAGAATCCTGGTCAACCAGGGTCGCACCATCACAATCAGTATGGACATCTCACTGTGGGGTGATAGTCCAAAACAACAAAAGATTTAAAATTACAAATTCATCATCACACTTGCATGGTCAAGTCCTGGTAGTAACAATCACATGCCAAGATAAAATAATCTCGTTAGCATTATCTATGCACCGTGTACTGCAACTGAGAAAAAAATTTGAAAAAAAATTTCTACTCTCACCCTCCCACCAGATATCATCATGTTAGGCAATTTCAACTGCTGGGATAACCCCAATACAGATCGATGGCCTAATCCCAGGGATACCCACCTGGACACATTGAATTTTGCACAATGAAGGCATCTCTTGGCAAACAGGATGCTCTTCCTCCCAATTCACCAATTCTTCCCCATATGACAAGACCCAACATACGTGAGGGACTGCTCATATCAATGAGTCGTATTGACCACATCCTCATCCCACAATCCCACCACTTAAGAATCTCCAAATTTACAATAAAAAAGATCAATTTTTCTTATCACCGATTAGTTATGGTGCAGTTAGCACCAACCCATCCCACACACAGGTGTCGCCTTGGAGAAATATTGATCCAGAAAATATAAGATTGCCCAAGATATCTGACTGGGTTGAAAACAAGGCTACAAATCCAGAATTCACAGCCCCATTCACTTCAGATCCCATCAGAACATGGGAAATTTTCAAAAAAAATTTAATCAACAAAACCTGACATATTGTATCATGTAAGTACACCGCGGACACAGCCACAATTAAGCGTACCTTGGCAGAACTAGACCACATGGAAATAAATACTCTGAGATCTGGCTATAGCCCTAATTGGGGACGCAAATGGGCAGAAATTTCAGCTTAACTTAACAATCTCATCTTTAAACATCAACACAGAATCAAAGTATCGAACAAAGGTAAGTTCATAGAGGAAGGTGAAACATGTTTGACAAACTTTTTCCACCAATTCCACTCCCACAGAAACCAGCCCATATGCACACAGGTCCGCAAGACCAACGGCACCGTGGCAACTGACCCTGAGGAGGTCAAGTTAGAAGTACACCACTATTACACCAAATTATATCGCAATATGCCAACAGATCCACAAAAAAATTAAAGAACTTATTCAAACTGCCAAGATACAAAGTACACCACCAAATTACAATATACTATCCCTTATCACACGGGAGGAGCTTTGGGAAACAATTCGCATTGCACCACGTAGTAAATGCCCAGGGCCTGATGGGATACCCTACGAATTTTACAAAAAATATTTTCAACAAATCTCCCCCTCCTATTGGCATCAATGAACCAGAGTTTGTTGGAAACACGCCTATTACCAGGAGGCCATGAATCCTACGTTATAACCTTGTATAAAAAGGGTGACAAGTTGGACCTGGCCAACTGGCGCCCAATTGCACTCTCCAACACTGACACAAAAATTCTAACAAAAAATTTTAGCAGCTAGATTAGGCGCAATTGCATCTGACGCCCTATCACCCAACCAGTTTGGGTTCATACCAGGGCATTCAATCTGGAACAACATACACCCTGTTGCAAACATTTACCAATCCAAAGCAACTGGTGCCCTGGTCTTCTTGGATCAGGAAAAGGCGTATGACCGTGTTAGCTGGCCATACCTAAAAGAATGTCTACATGCCTTCAAACTCCCACCAAGATTCATAAAATGGGCGATGCTCCTAACAGAATCTGCAACCATGGCTGTATGCGGCCCTGGATTCCTAACAAACAATATCAAACCACACAGAGGGCTCAAACAAGGGGTCCCCTCAGCCCACTGCTATACAATTTCAGCTTTGACCCGCTCCTCCGAGTAACTGACTCACGTCTCATGGGGATAACCACACAAGGACAACCAACAGTCAAGATACTGGCCTTTGCAGATGACTGCGTAGCAGGTATAGCAAACAATGAATATGCCTGACAGCTGGAACATACTTTAGAGGAATACTCCAAGGTGAGCAATGCGTCGCTCACCAAAAGGAAGATAGAAATCATCCTCTTAGGCAAATACACAAACAATTGGGCCACAACATCAGAACCTCACACCAACACCTGAAGAAAAAACCCAATTAATTTACCCTTTGCAGCACCTCCCACCACCACTCCTGTCTGACACCTTGGAATCTGGTTAGAATCAGGGGGATATGCTAATGAGACAATGGAAAGTAACCTGTTAAAACGGGTATCCAAACGCGTCGCCTTCCTCAAGGGAAGAACCCCAGGACTAACAGGACGAGTTACAGTTGCTAACTCGCTCATCCTCCTAATACTGTGGTACCAGGCCCCTGCGATAGCCTTCTCACCTACCTTTATAACCTCAATTTGCGCGCTTATCCAGGGCTGGCTGTGGCCTGGCTCTCACCCTCCTATACGGATGGAAACACTATTTGGCCCACGCTCATGCGGAGGCATGGGACAAATAGATTTTGAGAGCCATGCCAATCACATCCTAGGTACCTGGATAAATGAAATCCTTGCTCCAGACCTCCCGCAACAACATTGGTCCAGAGCAGCAAGGACTAACTTTGCACAGGCGCTCAAATTAACCAACCCACATAGTCCACCCAGACTACTTTCATACCTTGCCAAGCACCCTACTGCAACGGGTCCACATGGAACCTCCCCTCATTTCAAAATATCCTCCAAACTATCCGCCGTATGGGATGGACCATAGAGAACGTGGGTACTATACAGGGAAGGGGACAACCCAGCCCCCAATTCAAATTAAGAAACCCAGAAAACCACTCCCAGAGGGATATGATCGCAACAACCCCAAGCATAGCTAGGATAGAATACCTAGATATGCTAGACATTCCATATGATTTAACCACACAGAAAGCAATGTGGAAAATGACACACCGCCCACTCCTACACCCAAGGATAAGAGCAAACGCCTGGCGCTGTATGAGAAGGACTTATAGGAAGGCAGACCGCTCCAACTCCCTCCACAAAACATGTGCAGTATGTGGAGGGGAGGGATTCCTACATCGCCGCCTAGAAACATGCCCCAACCAAAGCTATATGGCAGGAAGTCGCACGCCTGCTCAAGATTCAAAATGAACAGGAATTCTCGATATCAAAGAGTATCTTCGCGCTCCAGATCGAGTCACCAATCCCATCTACACTCCGCTCCCTAATAATACCCATTGCAATGTGGACAATACACACAATTGCATTAGATGCGTTCAAGAGAACGGTCCCAACCACTCATGGAAAAATTAACAGACTCCATGTCCACTTACTAGAGCACTTTCAAGCCTGGCTCTATGGATATATGAGACCAAGAAAAAAGCGCTCATAGAATCATGGTTCCCACTCTGGTTCCTCCACACAGACCCTTTCCTTCACACCTGCTCCATAGCAGGGGAAACCCCCTCAGAGTAGTGCACCAACCCCCATACCTGGCAGTCCCGCTGGCAACAGGGATAACTTGAGTACCCTGGGGTGCCCAATTTTTATATTTCTTAGTTATTCTCTTAGTTTTACATATATTCGGTAATGTCTGTCCCCTGGTCAGCTTACCTCGGTTAAATAAAATAGATTTTATATTATAGATAAACAAAACCAAACAGGCAAATTTGATTGCTCAATTAAATCAACCAAAAACCACCAACCACTCAGTTAAACCTAACTGAACTTATCAAAACAACCAATAACTAATCACCCCTCAAAATAAACTATGTCATATCAATTTTACAAAAAGCTATTTACCACTCAGCCAAATAAAATAACCTATCAAATCAATCAAACAACACTAAACCGCTACCTGAAACATCTCCTTATACTTAGAATTATTGAGTATGTGACATATCTTCCAAATTACTAAATCAGCTTCTACTTAACTTGGCAAAAATATTATATGAATTTGGTGAACCAAATTAGGCAGGTTTTTAAGATATATAAACCTAACATCCAGATACCCATGCTTCTCTACAATATTTAGTTTATCAGATGATAAGCTCATATTGTAGCCTATAGGCTGTGCCAGCACTTCTCTCAAACCACTTAGACTAACAGCTTCGCCGTTGCCCTAATATCTGGTGAGTTTTTTTCTACTTAATCTACTTAAACTCTAATACTGAATTTTGTTGACTTTCAGGTGAGCAATTTGGTGAATTATTAGATAATATTCGCCAAAGCTCAGCCACTTGCCCAAATAGATTGAACCCATCAGGCTCAATAATTTTTATTTTATTTTATTCGCCAATTCTCACTCACTCACCCAAATAAATTAAACTTATCAGACTTGAATAGCTTCAGGATGAATTTGGTAAATTATTAGATAATATTTGTCAATTTTCACCCAATCACTCAAAT
Organism: Massospora cicadina; assembly: GCA_022478985.1. Taxonomy (NCBI): domain Eukaryota; kingdom Fungi; phylum Entomophthoromycota; class Entomophthoromycetes; order Entomophthorales; family Entomophthoraceae; genus Massospora; species Massospora cicadina. The sequence continues at coordinate 113,438 of JAKSZP010017193.1, read as the reverse complement.
AGATTGAACTCATCAGGCTCAATAATTTCATATTCAATAAGATTTGCCTATTCACACCCGCTCACCCAAATAGATTAACCCTATCAGACTCAAATGTTTCAGATGTATAGGTCCCGGGGATCGTCCTCTGGGCGTTGATCAGGCCATTTTTCCATTCCCAAGCAAGAAGGCACAGAAGAGGATGGCTATACACCTCATTACTCAGGGCGATCTTGCTCATGTGGTAGACGAGCGCTAGGTAACAGCTCTTCTGCTTCAGATCCCGCCCCCAGTACCCACACTCACCTCAGCATAACTTTTACAGGGAATCAGTGAAATCTGCGCCAAGATTGCCAAATTGAAATTGATTGGAACTAATTTGAGTGGCAATCAGCCCAATGTTTGAATTTCAAATGGTCAAAAAGGTATGAAGATTGATCTATCAGTCAGAATGCCTGACAGTTTCAATTCGGTTGACACAATAATTAAAAAATCACCCCACTAACAAAATCATTGGGGATCATCCCCGATGGGCAGGTAACAGCATTGGACACCATTTATGAGGGTTTGAAGCTCCCCACTGGCAAATTGGACATTGCGCCTGATGCAATGTCATTGACTGAACAAACAGCCCAGCGACTGAGCACGGTTGTGTTGGGTGTCCCAAACCTGTTCCCAACCAAATGCGCCCCTATGTGGGGTGTCCTTGGGGGATTCCTGCTGCTAGTTGGGCTAAACGCCATCATGCCAACCGTCATAATGCAGCTGAGCCTCAGTTTGGACGTTTGAGGTCAAACCAACAGCAACTCGGCCTATTGCCAAATTCTTCAATGTTGTTTCCCAGTTAAATTATCTGTTCCCCATTCCCAAACAATTTTCCAGTTAGTCAAACTTGTGGTACCTGATCCAAGCTTGTTTCCCCTCTAAATTGACTACTATTTAATCAGTTACATTGCACTGAGAAAATTGTTGGTCAATTTTCTTCCTTAAATTTTCCACTAAAAACCTTCCCCAAAAAATTTAGTTTTTATATGTTGAGAATTAAACCGCCTTTTCCGCCGGCACTCTCATACCCCTTAGGGGTTAACAGCCATGTTTGTCTGGTTTTTTTGTGCCTGTACAAAATTCTGGCTCACCAGTAGATAATGGTGAAACTCCTTTCCAGTTTCATAACTGTCATACCAGCAGCAGTGCCTTGGGCATTCTGGTTTGCCGTTTGGGTGCTCTGGCACTTTAGCTGGCAGGCCAGTCTAATTCTTACTTGCTGTTCGCCTGACATAAATGACCAACCATTATTCTTAGCTAGTTCCGCCTTTCTATATATATTGGCGCATCAATGGTCCCTCCTTTTCAACTGAACCAGGTTGTAAAAAAGATTTTCTCTCTGCCCACCATAGTCCAGTTCCACTCAAAACTTCAAACCCATACCCCATATTTGCCGCGGCTATTCTGTCTATGTCAGTAGAATCTGACATCCCAAATGACTTCAAGTTTACCTCCCACAAAAGCCCAGTGGTTTCCCCTGACCCCACTACCATCTCTTCGGTATCACTGGATTCATCCACAACTACCAATAAAGAGAACTCCACTTACTTCTTAGTACCTATGAAAATTAGTGTTGGGTCCCATCACGTCTCCTTTGAGGCCCTGGTGGACACTGGAGCCGCAGGGAATTTTATGAGTGTAGAACTGGCCCAGCAATTGGAACTTGCCCTGGATGCAGGTCCTTCAGTGATGGTTGCATCGTCAGCTCCCAAACCTCATACCTGATATGCCGACCAGTCACATTTTCAATAAACCAGTTCAGCTTCTGCGACCGCTTTTCTGCTATGCTGAACTTGGTATTTCCAGTGATCTTAGGAGTGGGATGGTGGCACCTGCAACATGTCAAGATCCACCTGGAATGTAACATGCTGTTGTTCGCTAATGTACAACTGGAGGGTGAATTCCCCCTAATTAACACTCTTAAGAAAGCTCAAGTTCGCAGTTCTATCACGTCCCTCGTCTCCCCTACAGGCATACCATCCAATTTTCCAGAAAGTTTCATGTGCTATTAAAGCATTTTCAATTCTGAAAAGGCGTATTGTTTGCCTCCCCACACTAGATTTGACTGTGGTTTTCATACAATTGTGGAGTTGGTGAATATCAAATGCCCGTTGTATCCCCACACAGCAAAGGAGGAGGCTGCGATCAACACCTGGGTGGATGATACGTTGAAAATGGGTGGTTGTTCAAGGAGACCTCGCCAGTCGCATCTCCCATCATCTTCGCTGAAAAAGCCGGTGGTTCTCTCCGCCCCTGTGTGGACTATAGACACTTAAATAAAATCACAGTTTCCAATTCCTACCCCCTGCCTTTAGAACAGACAATAAGCCAAGCAATCGCCAAATCTCGGGTGTTTTATGGACTGGATCTTATCAATGCATTTAACCAGTATTCAGGTAATGAAAGGGAAAGAATGGTTAACAGCAATCTAGATAAAGCGGGGAATTTTCCAATTCTGTGTAATGCCATTTGGGATGAAGAACACTCTCGCTACATTTCAACATATGATTGACAATGTACTGGGTGACCTCGGTTTACCTACGCAGTTGCATATATTGACAACATTCTGCTTCACTACCAACTTCTGAACAACACGCTAATGACTTGGAAGCAGTTGTGGCCGCCTTGCATAAGGCAGGATTGTTTGTCAAGCCTTTCAAGTGCGAGTTCTATAAGGAGGAGGTTACCTTCCTTGGGAACCTCATTCTTAAAGATGGTTACGCAATCCCTCCCAATAAGTTGGATGCTATCTGGGAATGGCCAACCCTGACTACCCAGAAACAACTATGGAGTTTCTTGGGAACCATTATTTTCTTGAAAAAGTTCTCCCCAGCACTTTCACAGCTTGCTGCCCCGCTCACCCCCTTACAGGGAAAAATTTACCGTTTTTCTGGATGGCTAAATGCCAACAGGCATTTGAATCAATTAAAGAGGTGTTTGTGTACCCTCCCATTTAAAAGAGCCGATCTACCAAGCCATATCTCATTGCATGCAACTCCTTGTTGGTAGCCGTGGGGGCAGTTTTACTCCAGTAGCATGATGGCTTGGAACACCCAGTCGCCTATTATTCCTGAAAGTTCACCTCTACATAGCAGTCCTGGGCCATCTATGACAAGGAGTTGGCAGCCATTGCATGTGCATTAACTCATTGGAGGTATCTGTTACAGGGTGCTCAACATGAGTTAATGGTCCACACGGACCACCAGGCTCTCTTGTACTTCTGAAAACCCCAAAAATTGGTGCATCGGTAATCCTGAACCTATTGGGATTTGTGCAGTTTTTGTTTCAGATATGAGTTCGTAAAAGGTGCACTCAATGTACTTCCTGATTTTCTCAGCCGCAGCCCCACTCACTGTTCCACAGATCCGGAGGAAGTGGATCTTGTTACTGTGATTCCTGCCACCCAAATCCTGTCAATTGTCCCCTCATGTCATTTCTTCCATCGCTCTGGGCCCTGACGCTCCATTAGTTTCTAATGTCTTAGCCAGTCAAATGGCCTGCCCTGAGGGCGTGGAGCTGGTCGAGCAGCTATCTCACCAGAAGCATAAACACTCCATACTCATTGAAGGAGGGTCTTATTTATTTTTGGTCACACATTTGGGTTCCCCCTCCTTCTGAACTGAAGTATTCCGCACACATCACAATCCCCCCATGGTTGGTCATCCTGGTACTAAGAAATGCACTGATTAGATCAAATGGACCTACAATTGGGTGGGTTTGACAAAAGAAGTTCTGGCCTGGATCGCCGACTGCATTACTTGTGCCCAGGCTAAGTCAGACTGCTCCAGTAGAAACGGTCTTTTACACCCCTTACAGCAGGCGGAGGGTCCATGGACATTGGTGTCCGTGGACTTTATCATCAAGCTCCCCTGCTCCAACAGGTTCACAGCAGTGATAGTGGTGGTGGATCATTTCACTAAATTTTCCCTCTTTGTTCCTTGAAATTCCGCGATCACGTCAGAGGAGACTGCCTGCGTTTTTGTGCATCACATGTTCTCAATGTTTGGTCTCCCACAGGAGCACATTAGCGACCATGGTTCAAAGTTCACGGCGCGGTTTTGGAGTAAACTTCTATCTACCCTAAAAATATCACCCTGCCATTCCACAGCTTACCATCCCCATTCTGATGGACAGACTGAGCGAGTCAACCAAGTCCTCAAACAGTACCTGCGTTGCTATGCTGCAGCCGCACAGGACACCTGGGCCAACGACCTTCCCCTCTCTCAATTTGCTTATAACAATGGAATGCACGCATCTATGGGTTTTCAACCTACAAAGCGACGTTGGGTTACAATCCTTCATTTTTGGTCGGACCTTGCTTGCAGCCTGAGGTCCAAGCTGCCGCGGATCATACTGAACATATTAGGTCAGCTCAATCCTTGGTATGGGAACACCTCACCAAAGCTATTAGTGACTACAAGAAGTTCGCGGATTGTAAGCAGCTCCTGGGTCACGATATAACAGTGGGCTCCTATGTTATGCTTGATACCCGCCATTTACATATTCAAGCGCCTTCTCATAAATTCACAAGTAAGCGTTCCAGCCCCCATTTGGTGGAAGAGGTCTTGGGTAATGGTGCATTCCGGTTGAAGCTTCTGGCTCACTGGAAACAGCATCCCATCTTCCACATTTCCCAGCTGTCACCTTTCAAGGGTACAGTTCCCACAGAACCTGAACCAATCCTCATTAAGGATGCAGAAGAGGCTGAGGTGGAGAATATTCTGGCATCCCGCAAGTCCCACCAGTCCGTTCAATATCTTGTGGCTTGGAAAGGTTATCCAGCTTATAAGAACAGTTGGGTCAAGGCGCGCGATTGTTCAAAACTGTATGGAATTAGTCAAAGCGTTTCACAAATCCCACCCAAATGCTCCCCGCCCTCCCCAAAAAACTGCAATGGTAATGGTGATCAAGTTACCCAAGGCGCACAAGAATGTGGCTCTCGCGCAGTTTCCCTGTGGTGGGGCCCTTCCCTTGGAAAAAGGAAAGGGTAATGTAAGTCCTGGGGAACGTCCTCTGGGTGTTGATTGGTCCATTTTTCCATTCCAAAGCAAGAAGGCACCGAAGATGATGGCTGTACCCCTCGTTACTCAAGAAGATCTTGCTCATGTGGTAGACGAGCACTGGGTAACAGCTCTTCCACATCAGATCCCACCCCAGTAACCACACTTACCTCAGCAGAACTGTTATAAGGAATCAGTGAAATCTGCACCAAGATCGCCAAAATGAAATTGATTGGAACCAATTTGAGTGGCAATCAGCCCAATGTTCAAATTTCAAATGGTCAAAAAGGTATGAAGATTGATCTATCAGTCAGAATGCCTGACAGTTTCAATTTGGTTGACACAATGATTGAAAAAATCACCCCCCTCAAAAATCATTGGGGATCATCCCCGATGGGCAGGTAACAGCATTAGACACCATTTATGAGGGTTTGAAGCTCCCCACTGGCAAATTGGACATTGCGCCTGATGCAATGTAATTGACTAAACAAACAGCCCAGCGACTGAGCACGGTTGTGTTGGGTGTCCCAAACCTGTTCCCAACCAAATGCGCCCCTATGTGGGGTGTCCTTGGGGGATTCCTGCTGCTAGTTGGGCTAAACGCCATCATGCCAACCGTCATAATGCAGCTGAGCCTCAGTTTGGACGTTTGAGGTCAAACCAACAGCAACTCGGCCTATTGCCAATTTTTCAATGTTGTTTCCCAGTTAAATTACTGTTCCCCATTCCCAAACAATTTTCCAGTTAGTCAAACTTGTGGTACCTGATCCAAGCTTGTTTCCCCTCTAAATTGACTACTATTTAATCAGTTACATTGCACTGAGAAAATTGTTGGTCAATTTTCTTCCTTAAATTTTCCACTAAAAACCTTCCCCAAAAAATTTAGTTTTTATATGTTGAGAATTAAACCGCCTTTTCCGCCAGCATTCTCATACCCCTCAGGGTTAACGGCTGTGTTTGTCTGGTATTCTATTTAGTGCCTGTATATAATTCTGGCTCATCAGCAGATAGAGGTGAAACTCCTTTCCAGTTTCATATCCGTCATACCAGCAGCAGTGCCTTGGTATTCTGGTTTGCCACTCAGGAGCTCTGGCACCTTAGCTGGCAGGCCAGTCTAATTCTTACTTGCTGTTCGCCTGACAATATGTCAGTCAGTCAGTCAGTGAGTACCTCAGTGACATTTTTTTATTAAGTAGATTAAGAGAACAGATAATCTGATAGCACTCTTTCACAATGCCTCCATTAGCATTGTATGAGTTTTTTCAAGTCAAAAGTAGAAATCAGTTTATCATTGTTGCAATAGACCACTTCACCAAATTTTATTAGGAGCAATTACTGTCTAGGCGATTACATTCTGATTTACTGCAATATTTTTCTACAACCAGATAATTACATGTCACGTATGCCTTTAATACTACTTTGCTATATTGGCAGAAGTTTATTGAGTTGTTGTAAGACTTGAACTTTGTTGTAATCAGCGTTAGGGCAAAGTATTTCAAGCGCACAGCATAATACACCAAAAATATAAAGTACTGTTTAAAGATATTAACTTTACTAAACCTCCAAAAAACTGTATCTTACGCAATAAGGTTTCATTTAAGAAAGCAAGAAAGCACTCTGTAGTATCAAAAACTTCCAGAGGCTCATTAGCTCACTCAAGTAATTTTTCCAGATATGCTGAAAAAGCTTGTTCTAGAAAAAGATTCTCCTTCCCATGAAAATCCTCCTCAGATATGCATGCTATACCAGAGATCTCATTGGTGCTTTCGATAGTTACTAGGCAGCCCTCAAGAATGGTAGATTAAAATTGTGCTACATAAATTGGGTCATAATTTAGATAAAACTATTGCTTTAGGCATTTTCATGAAAAGGTGCAATATGATAGATATAATCAAATTACCAGTTGATGTGCATAATAATTACAGACCCCTATTACCAATGTTTTAACATTAGCAAAGGGCAACATAGAATTTACGCTAAAAATAGGAAACAGTAAAGTAATTGAGGTCTCAGCAATGATGGTTAACAATTAAATGAACAAGAGATGCGCTGGCAGGACTTAGAAAATCAATAAGTAAACTGAAATGTTAGACCATTTAACTAAAAACATGGAACGCGCACCAAGGTAAATACTATGGACTAATTGAATTCACTATCTACATATTAGATAAAAATATAATTAGCTAAACAAAAATAATATCACACTTATGGTTTATTTTACTGATTACAACAGACTTACAAGATAAAGCAGAAGTTTACCTCCTATATACACCCTCTAAAATGGAGGCTTGGGAGAGTGAACAGATCCCTTATGTTAATCCTTAAATATGATTACAGTTAACCATGGTAAAAATTAGGCATCTAATTGCCATCAGTTCTGTTTTCTTTTTTTGTTAAGCTGCCACATAACGTTGGTATGTCACCATTTAAAAGCTACGCAGAAGAGAAGACACGTTACTGAGCCTGTCAGCTCCATCATTTGACACAAATAGGAAAAATTTACCCTTAGCATATACCAGGAAGAGTTAGCGGATGAGAGTCATTTTCAACTGAATGTCATCAGTAATATTATAAAATCGCTTAGGTAGAGTATAGAAGTGTATCAGACATGGTTCTCAATGCCTTGCTCGCCATTTGACATAATGCAAACCTAAGCAGCAAGACAGTTTTTTTATTTGTATGGAAGATTAAGTTGCATCAAACATCCAAAACATATGACGCAATAAATAAAAAAGATCAAATTAAAACTCCACCTAACTTGTCTTTTTGAAGATATTTCATGCAAAGCAATAAAAAACAAAGATTATTCAAAAACAGGCTGAGGTGTGGCAGGTCTTAATACGTTATCAGTCTCTGTCACCTGGCTGGCTTAACAAAGGTGTGCCCAAATGATGAATAACAAGCCCTGGTTATATGTACCAAGGTATGGCAGGTAATCACGCTATGCCTGTCTCTTATCATTAATACCTTCTGTAAAAATGGCCAATGGCCTCACAGCATCCAAAAGTCCCTTCTAAGAAGTCTTTAGGCACCCATAGGTCCTTATCGATTTGCTTCACCCTGTTGCAACATCATGATCAAAGTGCACAAATTAATTACAGCATTTTAAAACTCTGTTGTTTTCAATGATCCAGTTACACAGAAAAATTAATAAATCTTAATAATAAATTTAAGCCGCAACTACTAAGTTAGGGTCCTAAGGCATTTTAATAGGGCCTTATAATAGAAACAATAAAAACTTTAGGAAGTAATAAGAGAAGAAGAACTCTTTCCGCTTGGAGTAACTTTCTGAGCAAATTATACAGAAAACAAGAAAATAAATTTAAATCGTCCGCCATAGTTTTTCTCCAATGTCTACAGATTCTCCTCCAGCTGCTCCAGTGTGGGGAAGTGGCGAAACTACCCCCGCCATTTTCCATCCAGCAGGAAAAAGCGCTCAGACTGGCTCACTCAGTCATGCCAAACCTCTGGACGATTTGTTCCTCCAAAGGATCTTAACGCCCACCTTAAATATACCCAAGCAGTACGTTGCTGCCCCCTGGTGCTCCCTTATAGCAACATGCGTTTAGGCCTGAGGGCTAACTATGGGAAACAATTCCCTTTCTATGACCGAGCCATTATTGAAATGGCTCAGGTGGTGATGACCACCACCAGAATATAGATTTCCACCCCTATAAGGGGTATTTTAACCTCAGCTTCACCTGTGAAGCTGACACCGCCACTGCAGAAACTGTGTCCCTGGTATTGCAGGGTACCCCTCTTCTCAAAATTTGGACTTGATTCCCAGTGGACACCACTTTGGTGGTCGAGTTTGATGGTTTGCCCACCCACCTCCCTCCTGCGGTGCTCCACCAGGAGCCGATGAATACTTTGGCAGCCTATGGCTCCAACCCCATCATACAATTTGTGGTTCCAAATGGGGACTAATGCCTTGCTGGGCCTAAGGCATATGCCACAATCAGCACTGAATTTAGTAAAATCGCCATGTTGATTCACTCTCGTGCAGTCATTCCTTCTGCCTCTGACCATCTGTTTTGGGCCTGCTTCAAGGGCAGGTGGACAATCTGACCATCCTGTTTTAAGCTAGACCAGTTGAAATGCAAGTGCTCCTCCTTAACTAATTCTGATAGCTCATATTATTTGTCTGCCAACCTCAAATCTGCCACTCACTCTGCGCTATTTCTGGCATGAGGTACTATCCTACCTCCCCCTCCCTCAAAGCCTGATGCTGCACCTGCTCCTGCAGCCAACAATCAGAATCCTCCTTGCCCCAATGCCACACATGATTTCTCCAATTAAGCACTGGCTTTGACCCCAGTTCAATCCCATGCTTCCTTTAACGAATCAACCAAACCTCAACCATACGCTGATTCTCCAATTCAGTTTATCTAGAACCCATGGAAGTTACTGGCTAATATTGAAGAATCAGTTAATCTCATTGAAGAACCAGCTTGCAAATTGAGAAGTTTGTTAATGCAGAATGGGACGCCAAATACCCCCCTCATTTATATGCCCCACAGCCAAATGCCAAATCATTTTGCAGTGAACACCAGCTTGCAGTTGAAACAGCTGCTACAACAGATTCATATCCCCTCCGCAAAGCTGTCACCAAATCAGTGGCGATGCTCACAGTCTGTATTTACACTCCTGTTATCCCCTCAACTCTCACCCCACAAAGTAAGATTACAGTGATTCATTTGCACAAAAACGTCAACAACGCTATCCAGAACGTGGTAACTGTAGCACAGAATCCGAAAGCAAAGATCACCCAAAACAATATTGGCATGGTTATTAAACTCCCAGATGCCCGCATTAAAGATGAACAAGCTTTAGCCGAATATCAGTGCCATTTTCCTATCTAGTAAATTCCATGAAATACCAATCATTAGTGATATTGAACCACATGCCGCCAATGCCCCACATCATTGCTATCCGCCTTGACATGTACCCTACTCTGGGATGAGGAAGCTGCTGCTGAATATGAGCCCCCTATCACCCCTCCCCTTCCGCCATGGAGGGATAAGCAGTTTCTGCTGACCACGTGGGTGGTTGTTTTGTTTGGTGTGTTTCATTCAATCTGCTCATTTGGGTGTTTTGTTTAAATCAATTAATTACGTTAATTTTTAGTTTTAGTTTTAGGTTTTAGTTTTGGTAATTTCCTTTCCCTGGTCGGCTTACTTCACATTAAATTAGAAGGAAGTAATAAGGTGAAATAAACCAGAACTGATTTTTATAGTCCAGCAAGATCTATAAAAATTACTAATAGTCTAGGCTTAGAGACCTAACAAATATCAGCTTCCCAACATCTTCTAGCTATGGATTGAGGGCCTAAATTAAAATAAAGCCACCACGTTTAGTTTTATTAGAGATTGAAATTTGTTTGAGGTACTCCGACCAGGGGACAGACAATACCAATACTCATTGAGCAAAAGAATCAAACGAACAAAATGAATGGAACAATATAGCCAAATATAACCTCCAACCAGGCGGACAGCGGAAAAATGTTAACCCACCATGGCAGAGGGCGAAGGGGATCAGGAAGCTCTTCTACAGGCTTATTTTTCATAACAAAATCATAATTGTAGAAGCGGTTAAAAGTGGAAATCAAGGGCGTTGGGGCATCAGTGTGATGGGGGTGGATGGCGGTGGAAAATAGGTTCTCATCCTCAAGTTCTGCATGGAAGACAGCTTCAGCCAATTCTGCTAGATGATGTTCAGATTGATGGTGGGCATCAGGGAGTTAGGAAAAATTGTTTATATTGTAACATGTGATTATAGAAGATGGGTAAAAATCTGCTGTTTTCCACATGTATGAGAGCGGCTTCAGCATCTTTAAACAATCTGGTGATTTAAGCCTGTGATGCTTTGAGGAAATCAGGGGGGAAGCAAGTGTACTCAGTCCTTCATGGAATTGAGACACTTTTTGGGTCGCTTTTTTGCAGAGGGTTGTCAATGGGGTGAGGCTAACGCTGGTAAGGTGAGCTATGGTCACTTTGGTAGGGGATGGCATTAGGTTGAGGAGCAAATAGTTTGGGGTAAAGTTTTTTTTCAAATTCAGAATTGAAAAATTTGGCCCATTCATAATCCAATAGGGTGAGAGGCTCACCTATTCCTTTATCCATATAACTTTACCTGATTTGTCAACCTCTGCCAATAGGTCCCAAGGATTCTGGTCATGAGAATAGTGGATGTAGAATTTGAGAGGGTAATAGTAAAACATGTTGATTGGGTGAAAATGGTGGTCCAAGATTGACTTTGATTAGAAGGGCTGATTTTTGATGGGTTAGTGTGGTTGGATAGTTTGGTGGGGGAAAAAATTTCCACTCTGGTCCCTGGATTGAGAATGTTGAGTGGGAGGGGGCATCAAAACGCCCCATTCAGAATCTGCTGAAATGGGCTGAGAAGCCTTATCAGAGGAAGTGGCTCAGGGAAGTATTTTATAAGTGTCAAATCCAAAACAGAGGGGACAATTTTGCTGACCATTATCCACATGAGCCAAAAAGAAATGCTCAGGCGCCACTTCAACACAAGCATGGAGGGATTTGTTGGGCTAAAACAGGGTGGTAAGGGATTATGGTGGCAGTGGCGTGAGGTTCAGCAAGGCGCTCTGCACTAGAGGGAATGGTGAAGACGAGGTTGGGCTGAGTTCCATAAACAAAATCCCCACCATCAATTGATTAGATAAAATCTGGGGTGGGAGGTGGGAAGGGAGGGATGCAAAGGACACCACCAGTGTTTTGTCTGAAGGGAGGCGATTACAGTTAGTAGGGATGGGAGTATTTTTGTAAATAAGAGGTGTCCATGCTGCTGCAGCGTCCTCCCCCATCTGGGATCCTATATCAAAATAGCTCTTAAAAAGGCGGAAATTGATAAAGCCTGATGGCTCAAATGCATTAGTTGCCATTTTAATAATGGTTTTGTTGGCATATGGGAATAAACACATATAGTCAACATGTAGGAAAAATTGGACATTGGAACTTTATGGGTGAGAGGATGGGGGCGAGAGGGGTGGATGCGTGCAAGGTGGAGTTCTAAGTCCTGTGGGGGTACAAAACAGCTGGAAGTGGTTGGCAGGCTATTCACCCCATGCAAAAATGTTTGCCCATAGGGCAGAAAACTCTAGGTGGTGGAGCGCCGCTACCTTACATTAGAGCAGCAGGTGGCAGATCTGCGGGCATTAATAGGAAATGGACGTGGCCAGACAAAAGTGGTAAAATAAGCTTTTTTATAAAAAAAACTTAAAAGTGAGATTGAGTGGAAAGAAAGATTTAAGAATAGTTTGTTTACTCAATTTACCAACTTAACAATTAAGTCTTAATACATAATTGGATTGTAACCGTAGGCATACCTAAATTCCTAATTCCAAACCACAAAAATATCATGTACAATTTTCCAACTGGTACATCACCCCCTCAAAAGCAGGAATCCTGGTGGTACCAAACCAGGTTCATTGAGGAGGGGGATTACAATAAAATAATTTTAATGAGTGAATTTATATAAAAGGGGAGTTTGAAAAGAATTAATTGAAAATCTAGGGTTTCTAAAAAGTGTTAATGCCATATTTTAATGATATAATCGAAGAATTAGATCATAATGATAAGGAGTAGATGGGTCAGGCCAGAAGAGTCAGGTTAGCAACCCCAATGACCTTAAATACACTTTAGATAAACGTTAGGTTAACGCTAAGCAGGCCAAAGTAATCATTCAGGAATTGCATGATGGGGCCCAAATGTTACAACTACAGGGTTAAAATTTCCGGTTTAAGTTTAAACAATAAAGATTTTTTACGTTTAATGGAGATTGATTTTGTTTACCAAAATATAATTACAAATGATGGCGAGGTTTGTTTTAAATCAAAGTCTTAAATCTGGGTATACTCGAGCTACAAAACTACTGTCAGTGGTAGACTCATCTCATTGGCCAGAGCTGTTTCCAGCCAACAAAGTGACCAAGGACCAGATTTCTAAAGTTCTTTAAATTTAGTTTTGCCATGGACAATATCTTTGTTGGTCTCACTTTCAATAAAGTACCTTTTATTTTTTGCATTTATCTTCCCTATGCTACCTTTTATTGTCCTTGTGGTATAACTCCTTATGTTGGTATCCTTGATTTCTTCCATAAGCGCTGAGCGTAAAGCCACTAAATTGGTTGCGTGCACTTTAATTTTATTAAAGGTCTTTTCTGGGAGAGGGAGAGAGAATCTCCTCAAATTAGATGACTAAACATTTTATTTTTGTAAAATTGATTTTGTGAATTATTCTACAGTGGTTTTGGAGTGCGTTGGTTGTGCGCCATGGTTCTTATGCTTTAATTATGATTGTATTGGTTGTTTTGGCAATGGGAAAGCTCAAAATGTCTCTGGTTTCTTAATGTGGTGCAATTCCCGCTTTTTTCAAGTACTTGAGGTTTTGAATCATTTGAGGCCCTGATGCTCAGTCTTTTTACTTTTTCTAAAGCTTTTATCAGATGTAATAAAGGCAGCCATCGCTCGCCCACCTTGACGTTAAGTTACTGTGTTAGCTTTTACCTTGAGCTCCTGCCTGTGAGTTTGTCATTTTGGAAATTAATTCTAGGTTGGAGGAGGGAATGGTAGGTTTGGAGCGCCTCCTGGAAGCGAGACAAACTGTGCCTTTGCTTTTTAAGTCTTCTGTGAGTCATTTGTGTCCAGTCAATTTAGACATCTTTGGGGCCATATTCTTATAAAATTTGGGGGGTCTCAGGCTTATTGTGTCCTGACGTTGTCAAAGCGTCATGGTTTATAAAAATTGTAATGATCTGATTAGTGGAGATTCAGGGGTAGCGTTCTTGGCTTGCCTCCTCCCATCCTGTAAGTTGTTCTTTGTTTTGTGAATTCCTTGCCCCAAATGTAAGGGGGTCCATTGGGTCATAGGTCTTTCATTGATGCTAACAATATAAATATATGCTGTGGAAACACAATATTATTTATAAAAATTGGGGCTTTCACTCCCTTACCTTCATTTTTTGGAAAGCGTGAGAGTTGGCAGGGGCCTAGGCCATATATTAAATAATTGTCTCATATATTTCGCCATGAGGATTTCACTGGCTGCTACTTTTATAGATACTGCTCCCAAAAATCTTAATCACTTTTACAATTGACGGCTTTGGTTGCTTTTGAACTTTTCTTCTGGGAGCATGTGAGGGTTGTCAGACGCCTGAGGCTAATATGATAAAAATGATTAGAAATTTAGCCATGAATGATTCACCAGCGGCCACCCCTAAGAATACTTTCTCTCAAGAGGCCTATTTATATTAAAAAATGGCGGCACCTTTTAGTGCCACTCTTTTGCTCTCAGGGGAACTTGAGTGTCAGCAAGTATATAGCACTAATTATAAAATTAAGCTTGATTAAACGCCATATTCTGGAAACTACACTCCTCAGAATAATGTGAATCCTCATTGTAATGGATTATTACTTTTTGTGATATATAACATGCCAAAATTTGATATTTCGTCAAGTAGAGTGTCTTGGGAACCCAAAATGCTGTTTTATTAAAAAACTTTATCTATACATATGAGCCTTTTTGTAATTTCTCCTAGAAGCTGTCAGGAGGCAATATCAGTATATATATCATCCTGAGAATCCTCAGTTGATCCCACCATGATTGGTCACACTCAGAATGAAGAAAACAACTTGATAAAGGTATAAGGCAATAGGTATGAAATTGCAGAAAAGTTGGGTATAGCCCATCATTTGTAAGGGTAGCTAAATATCCCAAACCTTTTTTGATATGAAAACAGCCTGGTGGCATTATTATCCCTGAAGCTTATCCTATCCTGGTTTTGGAAAAAAATAAATGCTTATTTTAATACATTATGTAACTTTTTTCTTTCAGATACTTTTTTGTCCCCTTAAGGGAAGTTAAAGACAACAATTTTAGTATACTCTAGAGCTTCAGAAATTTTATTGATTTGGACCTAGCTGACTACCTTGGGTTGCACTACTTACCTGAGGAGATGATTAGGGCAGAGTTCTCACAGGGTATTCCCACTTTGAATGTTCAGAGTCTAGTGATTATCAGTTTGGCATGTTCCACTTTGCTGACTATTTCTGGGTGGTTAAAGACTTGCTATAACTAATTATCTTATTTTTGGGTTAGTGGTGTAAATTTGAAGTTAAAACCAATGTATATGGTCAATAACTTAACTTTGTCTTTAGGAGAAGTCAAGTGTTAATAGTTTCCATGTCAGACTATAGCACTCGGAGAAACATGCCACAGTGGCCCAAAAGACATAATCTTAACCTTGCGCCTCTTCTGAAGCTCAAAACCCAAAGCACTCCTCACCCCCTGTTCTGAGGATGAGTCTTCATTTGATGCGGCTTCAACAAATGCCTTACCTGATTACTCAGAGTTTGATTGTGATTTTAATCTCACAGTTGACCTGGTTTGCATCTCCTCCCAAGATATATCCATTGACTCTTCAGGAATAGGCAGCAATAGATGTTTGGGTTATGGAGATACCTGACAAAGGGGCCATTTTTCAGCGTACCTCTCCATTATGCTCATCGCTACAGTTTATGGAAAAAGTAGATGGTAAATATGCACTTGAGTAGATAATGGTAATCTAAATAATGTGAACATATAAATATTGAATCCCATCCTTTAGATGTACAAATTTCTCGCTGTGCGGAAGGAAAAAAGTCTTACCCAAGCTTTATTGCTTGATTTCAGATATCCTAATATAAAACATGATGCAAAATAATTTTGACCATGTGCCTTTCTTGACTGAATAAATACTTGACTTGATAAAGGGGTTAATGGAATTACCTAAATAAGTTATCTGAAGATACTGATAGCTGGCTCAATCAATTCAACTTTAAAATTCTGACAGACCAAACTGAGCCTAAGATACCCCGCCTAAATCCTGCCTAATCAAAATGAGGTATCTCTAAAAGTCAGGTAACAACTACTCAAGATGGCACTGTGGCGTAAATTAAGATGAGCCATAAAAGGATAAGTATCAAGATTTGCTATGTTCAAACTAACTGAACCCCATTCTCATCTGACTTGGTTATTCAACTCAAAATTTTGTTAATCATATGTGATACAAAGGCATTATATCATCTGGAATGCATCGCTTGACCAAAAACTTTCCTTCCAGATTTCTCTTCATATAAATCTATTAAATCTTTATATTTTGGGGTTTAGCTGTTTAATGTGACATATAAAACCCCTATTTTATACTATAATTAAGTTTCGTCATTATTGCTACAACTTATTTTTAGTACTTGACTTCTTTAGACTATTTTACCATGCTTTTCTTAGGGCGAATACTCTGACTGATGGTACATAAGCGGTGACTTGGAACCCTTTATAATAAAAAAATAATATTGTGTGACTTAGTCAGCTTTAAGTGTTGGTGTTAGTCTTCTTAGGCATAGCACCATTGAGCTCAAAAAGGTAAACCCAACAGGCTGGTGCTCACTAGATGGGGCTCAATCAACGCTCAACTATACTTGCAACTAATTGATTTAATCATGGAAGATATCCCAATAGATGGTGTCACCCGCTGGGTGCACAAAGGAAATGGTGATGAAGACTATCATATGGGAAGTCCATCCATCATCTCATTTTTAGAAGTTTGAAAAATCCTATGGAGATTCTAAATTTTTGTCTAACTTGGATCTCCTTCAAATTAGTTCAAGAGTTACTTCATGTATTCAATAACCTAAGAGAAGGAGAAAACTTTAAAAGGGCATCCACCGTGTACAGGAATTTCATAAACCTGATTTAATCCAGCCTTCTCCCAGAGAGTTATGAGTCAAATGTAAGTCTATCTCGCTATACTATGCAATTTGTGCACCCTGCGCTTTAAAATATTGTGCATTTGCTAGGATTCTATAAGAAAGAACTCTACTATCATCTCAAAACTCAAGGAGCCTTGAGGATGCCCTACGAGCAGGTATATTTTGGCATTACAAAGTTTAGGGAACCTCCGCTGTTTTATCAAAGTGAATCAATCCTAAATTATTCAGCTCCATAATAAAATAGGGACTATTGATTCTTGTGTTATCAAAATTTTGGGGAAGCTATGAAGCTTCCCCGTAAGGACAACTTGAATTCAAATAAAAATACTAAACAGCTACTTGATATCTATATCAAAAAGCTCCAATGACAAGGTAGCGAAGCTTATGACAAAATGGCAGCCCAGGCTTTTACTAGCTGTTGGCAGGAGGAAGTATATATCAATCGTTAAGGCCTAGCTAGAGTAAGCTCTATGATGAATTGATGAGCTGAAGTCCCATCAAACCTCTGGGACTTTAACAATGTCACAGAATATTATTTCTAGAGTAGCTCATGTCAAACAATATCTAGCTAACCAGGTTAAATAGGCGTCTAGTCTTTCCATTATCAAGTGACCCAAAAATTGGAGAAAAATATAGGAGAGGTAAATCTCCTAGTCTATGGGCTTTAACAAAGTCTATTGTCGCCTCAATGAAGCTAAGGAATTCTTGAATACTCGTTCAGAAGAGTTAAAAACCAAGAAAACAAGCCTCCACAGAGCAAAAAATGCAAAGAGATGAAGGAGTTCTTGAATCGATGCATCAGAGTATTGGAGTATGATAATAAGATTTTGCAAACCTACTTCTCTTCCTCTTAACAATACATTTATGCTCTTGAAATACGCATTAACAACTAGGGAATGATAAAGTCGTTTTTAAAAGAACAATCAATCTGATGGATATTACACCTAGACTTACTTTGGATGAAATATATCATTATATTAATCCTCTACAGGACCATGTACTTCGTGTTAAACTTCAAGTTAAACATAGCAACATCAGAACCAAAATCAAAGAATCCAAAGCTCATGGATTATACGATGTTACAAGATTGGAGGCCAATAACTTTGAACCTATGTCTAAGGACAAACTTACACCTGGAAAAAGGGAGTACCTCTTATTCATCTATATCTATTAAGCCGCGATAGAAGGATTGACTGATTTTCAAAATATTAAACATTTTTATCTTTTTAAGCCATATGGCTTAAGAGGTTATGGCACCTCATATGCACAATCTGCATACCTGGAGAGAAGTATTGGAAGTGATAAATAAAGAATTTGGGTCAAAACAGAGCTATAGTATGAAGTATCACTCCTTTATGATAATTGTGTTATGCCAGTATTAACCCTTGCCAAATTTGATGATCGCTTTTATAAAGAGGCACAAATGCTGTTGACCACAAAGAGCTTATTTTGAAAAATGCTGTATCCACTATCGTTGCTGTTCTACATAGAAACCTCAACCTTACCATACATGTCACATCTGTCAAACAAAGCTTTTCTTCCATTTTAGATATTAATGAAGCGTTACTTGATGTAGTGATATACACAAGCCAGAGACCTCCAAAAGTCTTCCAAAAAAACTATAGTGTATACTGTGGAGGGGAAAGCTCTATGAATGAGGAGAAATCAAGGTGTAACCACAGTAATAAGAACATCCATACCAAATATGTGTTTTAAGAAGAACCTTTCCATTGCCAAGAGGTGGAAAGGAATGTCAGCTTAGGGTCATATACCTCTAAAACTGATTGGCTTGAAGAATCTGAAAGCGAAATTTTACCAATTGTTTAACTTTCATGCCTAAGAGAATTGACTCAATCACGATCTTGTAAGTCCTGGAGTCAAGGTCCTACACCCAGATAGGGAACAATATCCATTTAGGACAAAAAGGTGCCCTAAAGCCCAAGTGAACCCCATTTCACAGCTGAGCAACTTGGCACATGTGGTAGATGAGAGCCTGTTGACCGTTCTTCCTCCCAAGGATGCCCTGCTCCCACCTCTTTGACCCTCCTCAACCTAGTTGGGGCTGATAGAGGGGTTTACAGAGAGTTTGTGCAAGCCAGGGGCCATAGGCCCCTGGGACTCCCCACTCCCATGGCAGATCACGCCAAAAATTTTAAAAATTGCTTGTGCTATCCTTGTGGTCCAGTCTGCAAATTTAAGCCTGGGGGAGCTGGTCCAGACTGGCCAGTGCAGAAAATCGAATCAGGGCACCATTCAGAGTTCTGACCAGTCATCAAACAACTTGGCTCAGCTGCCTCGACTTTATGGAATTGTTTTGCAGCTCAGATCATTATATATAGCCAATCCAAAATGTCGGAACAGGTCTCAAACAACTCAGACCAGATGCCACAGCCCTCCCGCATGAATCTGAGAAATCCAAATCATGCAAGAAGGCTGACTCATGTGATCTGGTCTGTATTGGCGCAGTCAAATTAGCTTGGGCCCAAAATTTGGGGAAAAGCTTATAAAATTTTTTCTTTTTGCCAGGCTTTTGAGCATCCCCCACCCCCTCCCCACCAGCCAACCAGATCACATTGCAGAACCAAAAATGACAGATCATGTAACAATTCCCTTAAGCAATTTCCAATTTTAAAGACAACTGCTCAGCCCTAGGGCCGTTGTCAGTCCATTCTCTTACTTTCCTCGCGCTTTGTGCTTAATTAACCCTATAAACATCAATATACTTGTCGCAGCCTCAATCCACTTTTTCATAAATTCTTAAAGTTCCGCTGATCAATCCAGCAAAGTGCGCTGCCACCCAGATCCTCCTTCCAATGCCCGCTGACTTCATATTCAGTTATACAACCCTGCCACCAGGAGGCACATCATGTATTTAATAAATCAGCTCACTCCTGACAACAAACTTGATTCATTTGTTATTGCACATCTTTTTAAAGCGAGTATATTCTTCAACTCCACTGTTGGCTTCCTCAGAAGCCAAACCCTGTTGGAGCAGCGTCAGAGCGCCCCTATTCCACTGTCCGTGAAGTCAGGACACCTACCTGGCCCATCTGCCAATGGACTCACTCGCCCAAGGGGTTTAAAGCTCCCTGTTCAGAGGGAACACAGCCTGAAACTCTTTTTAGATCCCATCCTCCCTCTACTGTCACTATGGATCACGTGGCAGACTTTTGCCGCCCCTTGTTGGTTTGCAACCTTATCCATTCAAATCTGAAGGGCAGCAACCACAAACCTTAGAGGAGTTGTCATCCTCCTTACCTCTCTCACCCTTGAGGGTTGCCCCTGCAAGGCTTTCAGTTTCCCCCAATTGCAACTATTTGGTTTGCCCTAGGGCTTTTGTTCAGTATTTGGACTTTTGCTTCCTTCACGTTCCCAATAGAACCCCGCTTGTAAAAGTCGCTCAGACCGCTGTGCTCATGGCATTATGGGCTCTCCACTGGGTGCTCACGCACCCTGATTGGGATCCTAGTATAATCTTTATCATCTGGATCCATGACAGATCTGAAAGTGGCCATTGTGACATAGGTTATTATTATTCTTTTAGGTTTAATCGCTGAATTTCGCAACTTTGGACCAGTTTAATCCCAAGGAATATTAACAACGCCAGGTTCCTGAAGGCACTTATCTTAGTCAAATTAATGGGTGTCACAGGATAATTGATATAGCCAGTGACGATGATTACTTGCCTTTTCTATGTTAATTTAACTCATCTTGACGTTTCAAGCCTCCTGGAGATCAAGAGAAAGTTTTACTAGACTGCTCAAAAACATAATGCATTGTTTCTCTTCAATAAAATGTTAACTCTTCCACCAAATTATGAAAGAACCATCTCCAAAGTGAAATTGGTAAGTCAAAAGTTCAGAATTATGGCTATCTTGGATATTGGATCATCCATCAATTTTATTTCATCTCAACTAATAAAAGGTATCAAGCTCACCTCAGACTATGAAGATACTCATAATTATAGTACCACAGGTTTGAATAACACTAAGGAAATAGGTTAATACTCATCGTTGTAATTTGAGTTGGCAAGTTAGTTTTCACAGCTCATATAATTGCCCTAGACAACAGTCAATATGATATACTTATAGGGATGTAGTTTATGATCAGATACGAAGGAGTTACTAATCAAAGGAAGGATACATATCACTCCTCAACTATTAAGTTCCTATCTTACTTGATAATAAAGACTCCAGCAAGAATAAATACTCTTGTCTAGTTGAGTACCCTGGTTTCACTTTACCTTTACAATATTTTACCTCTAGAAGAAACACAAAAAAGATACCCAACTCAGTATATGAAGCGGAAGGCAAACTATTTTATGTCGCTGGGGAGGTAAAATTAAACAAGTAAAGAAGAGTGGTTTCTTACAACATAAACCTGCGTATACCCCCAAACTGCTTTCTACAAATTACTAATGTCAATGTAGTAAGTAGATCTGGACTAAGAGTTTTTCCAGGAGTTCTCAATCCTGATTATCAACGGCTTATTGAGCAATTACTTGAGAACATAATTAACAAAGATATCCTATTCAATAAACATTAAGAGTTTAATAAAGAGTCAATACTTTGCATTGATGAGATTAATAATGTACATCTTATTGGTACCCATCTTAATTTTGGCCTGCCCACTGACAATTCAATTCTCGCTATCCCTTAAGTCCAAATATTTAATAAGTTTAAATCAGGAGGATCCTGAGAAAGTGCACCGACTACTTGAAAGCTATCAGGATTTTTTTCCACGTCAGATTTTGACTATAATCACAGGAAAAACAGAACACATAGTATCAACGTTAGAGATTTAAACTTTATTCAATCAAAACCATATAGGAGTTAAGGTAGAGGAGTAATACATGAAGACCAAGCTCAAGCAATTATTGGATGACACTTTACTTGTGCCTCCCAGAGTCCATAGTCATCAGTTTTGTTATTTATAAACAATAAGTATGGTGGCCACAGAAAGTTATGGATTACAGGAAGTTAAACAGCCTCACTAAAAAAGACAGCTATTTAAATATTAGGATTAATGATGCTTTTGTCTGACACTTCAGCTTGAATTTCTTCTCCATGATGAACCTCGCCTGTGGTTATTGGCAGATGGATTTATAGCCAGAAGACCAAGCAAATTGCACGTAGATATGCATGAAAGGATTATTTTAACTTACTCAGTTCCCTTAGGGATCATGCAACGCTCCCACCGCATTTCAATGGACGATAAATCACATCTTATAAAACCTAAATCAGCTGTGTAATCATATACCCAGATGAGATAACGGTGTTTTAAATTTTTTTACTGACCATCTAGATTATCTTAAAATTGGTTTTAAAACGGCTGAGAGAGAATCACTCTAAATTATAACACAAAAATTGTACCTTTTCACTAATAGGACTTGGAATTTTTAGGATATGCCAAATTTCATAAGGAATTTAGTCATTGTATGACAAGTTTAAGCAATCTTCAAGATACCTAAGAAAAAGATCCTTTGAGACATACAGGAATTCTTAAAATGATAAGATATTAAAATTAATTTATGTTAATTTCGCTCAACACTCCAAACTTTTTGTCCAACTGTTTGCCAAAAAAACACCCATCATTTGGCGATTAGAGAAATGAACTGCATTAGATTCAATGAAAAGTTTTTTGAAGAGACAACCTATCTTATAAAATCTGGATTATAAAAAGCCATTCATCCTGTTTAATGGCGCCTTTAACTTAGCCATAGGCGCCATCCTTTCTCAACTGGATGAGGGCGACACTGACCACTCAGTTCCCTATTATAGCAAAACGCTTTATAAGGTTAGTCAAATTGTAGCATCTGAAGAGTGCTTAGCTGTTCTCCAGGGCAGTAAATATTTTTTGCTCTTTTTTAAGGTATGAACTTTACAGTTGTTACAGACTTTGTTTTTTAAGTGGCTGCAAAACATTAAAAATCCAACAATAAGAATAGCCAATGGGTTCTCAAGTTTCAGCACTACAACATAAATATTTTCCATCAATCTGGAATGAAGCGCATGAATGTAGATGGACTGAATCGACTGACCTTCTATATTTAGACAATACTGAAGCTGAAAGATTACTATCCTACTCATGAATCAAGATTACATGTGAAGACGAAAATGAACCAGTTCAGAAGTTGCTAAAACGACATGCTTGAGATATTAAGGCTTATTGATAAATTACATTGCAAAAAGGTTGGAACCGACTGGCTAACTTAACTAGACCTTCAAAATGAGTACCAGTTATAATAGAAGCCCAAATTACTTTAGGACATGGAGGACTCAGGAAAGCTTAAAATGGATTAAGAATCACAACTTTTGGTAAGAAATACTGGACTCTGAAGTGGAAGACTTAGATGTTTGCATCATTTGTGAAAAGCAGACGCCACATAAGGCCAAGTACAACTATCAACCCCATAACGCTCAGCTGCAGTTTCATACCATCAAGTTAGACGCCATAGGTCTATTACCTGAATCTACAGAAGAGAATCAATACAAACTTGTAGGGATTGATCTTAGCATGAAGTGGGTGAGGCAATCACCATTCCCATTCAGACCTCTAAAGCTACTGATAGCTTTTTATATCAAAACCATATCACTAGGAACAGCTACACGCAGGTACTGATATGTGATAATGGGAAGAACTTTACGTCAAGAGTTGTCAGAATCTTAGCCATGAGGATGAGAACTTAACAATTATTCTCAGCGCCAACAACCCTTTAACTAATTTGAATGTAGAAAGAGCATATGGAACGCTGGTTAATAATTATAAAAATGGCCACTACCAATCCATTACACTGGGACCAATATCTCCAAAGTGCGTTGATGGCTTACCAGATAAGTTTCCTTTAAAAAGTCATAATTTCTCCCTTCAAGGGCTTATACGGAAGAGAACATTGATTTTAGATTCTATTAGATTATAGTTACCAGTGAAATTTACAAAGAGCCTGATAAAAGCGTTAAGGAAATTAGACCAGAAGATTATACAACATCAATCCAAAGCAATGACAACTCTAGTCATGATAGTTACAAGAGAAGGTCAAGCAGCAAATGTAAATTGTTAACTTTACCCGCCTTTGAGTTTTGGACTCAGTCCTTTATTATCACAGTTAATATCAACCTGAGGAGAGAAATTAGATTCCATATGATATGGGCCATATGCTATCCCTTACAAACACTGGAGTGAATATTCAGTCAAGTCCTTGGAAACTGGATTAATCATCAGTCGCATACATAGTCAATTTTCATTGGTACTCCCTTTGCTAATTTCTTTAGGGGTGATTTCAGTTATCCTAATATTGGACATGATGGGAAGAGATTTTGACCATAACATTCCCTCAACCAAATTGACAACCGGACCTGAGAAGAAGATTAAAGGAATTACCTTGATAAGTTGCCTGGAGAAATTACAAGTCGGCTAAGATCAATTAACTCTAGGAAAATACTGACAGACTAAATAAGGCTTATGATTCACTAATATAAATCCTTCCTAATCAAAGGGAATGACCTCTAAAAGGTCAGGTACAACTACTCAATTTGGCACTTGAGGCATAAATCAATACAAACCTAGAAAATGGTAAGAATTACGAATCTTCCAAGTGTTCAACTTAGTGACCCCTAGTCTCATCTGGCTTGGGTATTCAACTCACAAATTTGCCCTGTGAAGAGTATGATACACAGGCATTATACCATCTAGAATGCATCACTTGACCA
The DNA here is from genome assembly GCA_022478985.1 of Massospora cicadina. Lineage (NCBI taxonomy): Eukaryota > Fungi > Entomophthoromycota > Entomophthoromycetes > Entomophthorales > Entomophthoraceae > Massospora > Massospora cicadina. The sequence continues at coordinate 88,938 of JAKSZP010017193.1, read as the reverse complement.
AGAGCTTACTTCCAGATTTCTCTCCAATTAAGTCTATTAATCCTTCATCTTTTGAGGTTTATTTTGTTAAATGCAACATATAAACCCTTCTATTTCATAAACTAGTAAAGTTGCGTTAAAAATACTACATCTTGTTTTACTACTTGGCTTCAAATAGACCATTCCTCCAAACTTACCATAAGATGGAATTCCAGCTTATGATACATAAGCGGTAAATTGGCACCTATTTTATAATAAAATAAAAATATACTAACCAGGTGATTATTTCAGCTTTTAGTATTGACTGTCAGGCTTCTTGGGCATAGCGCCATCGAGCTCAAAATGGAAGCCCAATCTTGAACGTCTTTAACCAGATATGCTTCAAAAATGGATATGAATGGCTCAATGTTTCCAAACTAGGAAGGGTATTTTCAGTACTGGACCATTCCTGTTGGGCTCAAAAATGTGCCAGCTTTTTCCAATGTTGTATTAAAGCTACCTTGGCTGAATTGTTTGGGGTATGCGCTATGTCCTACAAGGATGGCATTCTGTTGTTCTCCTCCATTCAAGCATACCATGAAGATTACCTGCGATAGATGGTGGAGCATTTGAGACAGTTAATTTGACACTGGAAATTAGCAAGTGTGAATATTTTTAGTCCCAAGTCACCTTTTTTGGGCAACATTGTAATTAATAAAGGAAAACGATCACTCAAGACAAGAAGAAGAATACTTGAGATTGGCCCAAGCCCACCTCAACCAAAAACGTTTAGAGCTTTTTGGGGACTTTCACCTTCTTTAATAAGTTTATGCCAAGACCTTTAGAGGTAGCAGCACCCTTGTATAAAGCCAACGGGACAAAAACTCTTCAGTGTTCCTCTACAATGGAGGATGCCTTTTAATTTGTTAAATGCGTTTTGCTCTCCAAGTTAGTTCTTCATCACGTGGAACAGATATGGATCTTATAGTGGCTAGAGATGCCTCCAGCTTTGCTATTGCTGAGGCTCTGTTACAAGTAACAAAGATTCCATTGAGTACCTTGTAGAGCATTTTCCATATAAAATCCTTACTTGAGTTAGATTACGCTGTTTATAGCCAGAAACTTTTGGAGGTAGTGGAAGCATTTTCCTATTTGCGCCACCATCTCCAAGGTTCTTCAAGTACTTTATGTGTTTATACATTCTATTGGACTCTGTTGTACTAATGGTCTCATCATGTCATGACTCCCCAGAAGGTTCTAGGGCATGAGACCCTTGCACAATTTGTATTGTCTTAAGAGTTCCAAAAATTCATGTGAAATGGTTTGGCTGATGCTTTAAGTTGTGACCCTTCGTTAACTCCTGACCTTAAGGAAGTGGAGTTTTATAACGCTTGATTGGTGATTCCCTCGGTAAAGATTATGTCAAAAAATACCCCCTACATGAATGCCAGTTCTTAGTTATTAAAGAACCTGGAGTAGTATGGTATGTTCATAAAGGGCTTCTTTTCACAATATATCACCATAATATGTTATAGTCAACTCCAATTTCAGAATAAATCAGATGGATATAACCAAAGTACAATATGAAAAGGAAAGGGATTGTATGGTTTCAGGGGCGCAAATGGGTTCCCATAGGACCACAGCCTTGATATAATCAAAGGATATCATGATGGAAGACTGTATGGCACCTTTGGAGAGAAAAAACCTGAAGCTTATCCGCCATACATATAACTGGAAAGGGAGTGTCTGATAAGGTTCAAGGTATACGAAGGAGTATCTTGTGTTCAACAGGTTGAAACCAAATTGTCAGCTCCCTGCTGGTTTTTGGTATTAGTCCAGAAGGCATAGGGACCTTGGATTTCCCTCTAAGTTGATTTTGCTGTAGAACTGACTCTCTCTGATGGGTATGATGCTATCATGCTAGTGTTGGAATAGTTTACCAAGTTCACCTATTTTAGCCATGTTACACCACAATAACAGTGGATCAGAAGACCAAGTTTTGATTCCCACATTTTCTCCACACATGGGGTACCCTAGGAGATAATTAGTGACCGCAAGCCGCAGTTCAAATCTGTAATTTGGTTTAAGATGTGTAAATCTCTTCAAATTCGACGTGCCATTCTACTTCTTTCTACTCTTAAGCTGATGGAAAGACAGAACGTTTAAGTATAATGTTTGGAGCAAATTCTATGGTTTTATAGGGCAGCTGACCACTTATTCTGGGCCTCTCATCACCCTTGGCACAGTTTAGTTATAACAACGCTTTAACCCATCAATTGGGTGTTCTCTATTATTCTCCAAAAATATTTACAATCATTCTTTTGACATGAAACACAACTGTGAGTATAAGGTGGAAGCTGTGATGGACTTTGCCAAGTTCATCAAGAAATTACTAAAGGCGGTAAATACTATTTTGGATTTGGCTATAGTGACCTACAAAGAGGATGCAGATGGGAAGAAAAGGGTATACCCAGATTATAGGGAGGTGGATCTAGTGATGTTGGTTTTCAAATATAGTCCCATCAAGTGCCCGTGCAAGAAACTTAAACTAAATATGATTACCCTAATGTATTATCATGAAGGTGGACCATTCCTCTTACCAGTTAAGTATTCCAGAGAAATTTTGAATAGATTTAATTTTCTAATAGAGTAAGATGCCCCAGTTTGAGGGTTCTCCTCCAGAGACACCAGAGTCATACATTGTGGATGGATAACCAGAGCGTGAGATGGAAAAGATTTTGGCACTCTCTGGGTGAAATGAAGACTTGAATACCTGGTATATTAAAAAGGGGTATAATACTGCAGAAATTAGCTGGGTTCCAGCTCATAGTTCTTTTATGTACAGGACTTGATTGCCACCTTTCGCGAGCATTTCCCTGATGCTACAGGCTCAAGTCTACTGCTAAAATGGCAGCTATGAAGTTATCCAAAGCCCACAAGAATTTATCGCTAGCTGACGCTCTAGGAGAGGGTGGCTCCACTAATAATGATATGTAATGTCAAGGTTAAATGGCCTAATTGTGGAAGTGGATTATAAGGATAAGGAGGAGATGGGCTAGGCAAGAGGAGTCAAGTTAGTAGCCCTTACTAACCATTTATAGAATGTAGATAAACGTTGGTTTAAGGCCAAGAAGGACCAAGTCCACCCCCAAAAAACTCTTGATGGGGGCCCAAACGTTACATATACCTGTTTAAAAATTACCAGTTATAGTTCAAACATTGACGGTTCATTACGTTTTTTTTCTAAACGCAAATTAAATTTGCCTAACAAGTTTTTGAATATATGTGATGGTGGGATTTGGCCTATTCAAATTTTTAAGTTTGGGGTATACTTTTTCTACAAAACTACAATAGTGGTAGCCTCATCCCATTGACCAGAGCTTTTTCCAATCCAACAAAGTGATCAAAGCCCAAATTTTCCAAATTCTCCTAATTTTTTTGCCCTGTCAAATCTCTTTGTAAGTTGTCCCTTACAATAAAGGACCTTTATTTTCATCTAAATTTATATACCCTATGCTACCTATTATTGACCTCGTGGTATAGCTCCTTATGATGAAAACTTTGGTTTCTTCACTAAAGCTGAATAAGATACCACTTTTGGATTCATACACTTTAATTTTTAATAGTTTTTTTGAAGATGTATAGAAAAACTCTTTACCTTCAACGTTTCTCCTGAAGAATCCTGGTGGGCACATAAGGCCTCAAATGCCAGCAGTCCAAATGGACACCCCATAAATCCCATCATATTTTTTGTAAAGATAACAAAACAGAAAGGAAGACTTTTGGTCCAAGGCATTGCTTTGGACATTGCCACCAGAACATCTTGCTGTCTGCCTGGTAAGCACAGCCTGCGTTGAAAAGGTGGCCTGAAATTATATAATGGATTAATTTCAAGACTTAATTTGCCATTTTAGATAATAAAATCCAATCAGAAAGAAACTGCAATTGTCTGCAGATTAGGCTGTGTCAAAATACAAAATCTATGTCTAAAACTATACTATAAGGTAGCTTAGAATTTCACTTAGTTCAAGCGTTCCAAAAATAGCAAATGTGAAGTGATAAAATTCACAAGTAATACCCCAATATAAAAGGTTCAGCAGGCATTCATACGCTGTCATCCTCTGTCAGTTGGTAGGCTTCACGGGGTTACGCTTAAAATGGTGCATATCCAACCCTGGCTTTAAAGCAGGCCAATGTATGGCAGGCAGTCACGCTACGCCTGCCTCTGGGCATCTGTGGCTGCTGTGCAAAATAGAATAATGTCCTCACAGCATCCTATGGTCCCTTCTGGAGAGTTTTCAACCAATAATATGCCATGGTCACCTTTTTTTCACCGTGTTGTAACACCTTGACTACTTTCAGGTCAAATGAGAAAAAGCTCAAACTGACCTTGCGGGGACAAGATCTGTAAAGTACCCAGTGTAATGCCATATAAAGGTAAATGATCCTTGACCAGGCTATAAATTAAGTAAGCCTGTAGCTTGATATAAGGTAAGAAAGGTGATAAGTTGATTAAAATAGATAGCATAATTAATTACTACTAAGGATGAATTTAATGTGGTTTTAAATCAAATTAATATAGAGGTAGATGCATTATTAAAAATTATTCATTGTTAGCTTGTAATAGTATTGCTCTATTGATTGACAATAATATTTCAAAACCTAATAATTTGAAGGTTGGCGGTACACGAAATCTTTCTTTTGCTTCAATAGCCTTAATCAAAGCCAAATTTAGTTTGTTATAAAATACAAAACTATGACCGCTTAAATGATCAAAAAAAAAAATATCGATGATTTCAACGCCTGATGCCCTGGCATGGAGAGGTGGTGCACCACCTGCTGGCATGTTTAAACCGCTGCTGAATCATGCCTGGGCTGGCTCTTCTAGCCCACCCTAATGCTACTGGGCATTATGTCCCCCTTGGTACTTGGCCCACATCCTTGTAGGTTCCCAAGCGGTGCTCCCATGGAGAAATTTGTTTTTCAGCCGTTGGGTTAAATATATGAAACTTTTCCCATATGCAAGCGTGGCAATCAATAAGTTGGCCACGGCGGTGTATAAACCCACTGACTTTATCAACTTTCACTCCTTCAAGGGGTATTTCAATCTTAGCTTCTGTTCTGAAGCTGATGCAGCAGCAGCCAAGCAGCCATTGATTTTTAGGAATATTCCCCTCACACTAATCACGCCCAGCTCCTGGATGAGGCCACTTTGGTGATCCAGTTTGCTGGGTTGCTCTCCCACCTTTCCCCCAAACGCCTCCACCATGATCTCACAAAAAACTTTTCAATTTACACCACAGACCCCATGTTGCAATTCATGGTTCCAAATGGAGCAGATCATTTTCCAGTGCCGCATGCCTTTGCAATGATCTTGTCATTCCATCGTGAAACCCACCTTTTGATTCCCGCTTGCACGATGATAAGATCTGACCCTAATCACCCATTCTGGGAGCGCTTCAAGAACGGCCACGTCATTTGCCCCTTGTGCTTTGAGCTTGATCACTTGAAGTGCAAGTGCCCTATGGCTTCCACCTTCGCTACTTCTGCCGCTCCTTCCTCTTGCCTCATGTTGGTGGCTGGTTCAGCCCAATTTTTTTAATGGGGCTAAATCCTCCTGCCCCCAACCTTGGAAAATTCTGGCGCCGCTTCTAAGGTGGTAGCCAATCAAAAATAAAAAAATAAATTTAAACAAATTTCAGATTATGGAATCCTGAGTTGATAGCTGACTCAGTTTCAGCTGAGCTGCCGTGGTCAACAACATGTGGCCAATCAGCTCCTGCCACTGCCTCAATTCTGATGGCTGGCCAGTGCTAGCTGAATCCAATCCATTTGAGGCTCTCTAAATGGTTTGATGAGGATGAACGGCCATACCATGTCGAGCTGGATTTTGCTTTGGGTTTTTATGTTGGTTCTCTTAAATTGCATCCCCATCGTTTTTTCCCTCAAAACGATTTTCCAATTTACAAAAATAATAAAAATATGGCAGTTTAAGCTGCAGCTGACCCTGCCATAACCCTACTTCGCCAGAAAATTCATGAGGCTATGAAGCTCTTTCTTAAGGGTATTCATATCCCCAATTTTCCCCATGATTTTGAGGAAGATGCAAAATATGAAATTGAGGAGCTCGCTTTTGGTGCAGGCTGCACTTGCATTGATGTGGCAAAAACTTCTTTTTTTAACCCCAATTAACCTGAAACCCACCAGCGCATTAGGTCTTTTACTTGTGTTTCATCTCTCATCACTTTTGAAAAGCATTAACTTGCTCAATACATTGAGGCGTTGAACACTGCTGTCCTCATAAACGAAGAAAACCCACAACTATACCTCCTTATGCTCCACGTCATTGATTCTCTTACCCCGATGATTCCTGCCATGGTTTGCCAGCTAAAGTGGCGCTAGACAAAAGTTTCCCCAAACCTTCCTCACCTTCTGATAGGGCTTCTTAGGTTGTTAGGTGAGGTGCCATATTAATTTTTTTTATTTATGATAATCCCTTTGTTTGGCATATATACAAAAAATGTGTGGCAGATCCCCCTTTTGGAAGGGGCATCACTAGTGCTAAAAAAGGTTGGCGGCGCACTTCATATAAATAGCAAAAGTTATTAAATATAAAAACATAGCCCCAATATAAAGGCTTCACCCATAATAAGGTAAATCCTAACAGTGCCCCCTTCAAGCCTTAACTGGGGATCAAAAGATCTTTCTGAAGCTGATTAAGGAGTGTTAGGGTATTGTGGAAGAGGCATTTAGTGGTTCATCCACATTTTAAAAGCAAGCTTGGTAAGGGCGCGGACACCAGTGATAACACAGAGAACCATTGATGAGGGCGTGCACCTGAGGCAAAGCTGTTCGTTTCTCAGATTCACAAGCAAGGTAGTAGCTTAATGGTTCTGCTGCTACTTTAAGAGAAAAAAGGAATTAGATTAAAAGTTATCTGCTTTTCAAACGCTAATTGAAAATTTTAAGGTTAATCAGAATCTTCTAGATCAGCTTGGTATAGGTAATGATGAAGAAATAAATCAGATAAGGTACTATCATATATTTTGGGGAAGGCTGACAAGGGGATGGGCACTTCCGGCAAGACAAGAAAGAAACACAAAGACAAATAAAAAAGCACCCCAGAAGCTCTAGAGCTACCTCCTGTTGCCATCAGGACCACCAGTGGTAGGAAGAGGGGAAGTGTCAAGGAAGGGTTGCGCCAATACAGAACATGAATTAAGGAAAGGGTCCATAACTAGGAACCAAATAGGAGACCAGGAAGAAATCAATTGGCGTTGTCGTGGTAGCACGGGAATAGACAACCAGTCTTAGAAGTGGTCCATAAGTTGGGAGAGAAAGTTACAAATAGCTTCACAAAGGGTGGGAGACGTGCCATAAAAGGCGTCCAGAAAATGGTATGGATCAACCATAACGCAATTGCTATAATTTAGTCACAAAGAGAAAGAGTAACGGGAAAACCATGGTAAAAGTGAAGATGTTTTTAGATATTTTATCAGCCTGCACTGTATCCTGGCGGAAAAGATGCATAACTTAGTTCCAGATCGCCTGAGATGGCATACATTCTTCCAGATGGTGTACTAAAGACCCATGTCAGCCGCACACTCACATGAAGATTGAGAGGCGTTGAGCCGCTCAGCAGTGCAGTATAACCTCGTCAGAAATCTCCATACATAAATAAGAATCTCAGGCTGTGATAAAAAAATAAGCATACCTCCAAATAGCCTTTTTATATTTACAAATACTAAAGGATTTCCCTCATATCAATAAAATCAACATTGATAATGTACTTGTATGGTGAGGTACCATTTTGTTTTAAACAACTTGTTTATAAATTTCTTGGATGTAAAGAGTAGCAGGGAAATCCCACTGGGAGGTGAGACCACTGATGTAGATCTTCCATTCTGCTCTCCACATGTCAAGGAGCATCTTCTTGAAGGGAGCAGGGGTCCCATGAAGACCTGCAGAAGTGGGTGGGAAGACATATAATTGAGTAAAGAATTGGGAAAGGCAGATTGTTAAGATGAATAGCATGACTAAAGTTGGACCATGTCTTGTAGTACCAGTGTTAAGTAGGGAGTATGAGAATAGTTGTAAGTCCTGGGGAACTTCCCTTTGCATAGATTGGGCGATTTCTTATTCCCAAACAAGAAGGGTCCAAAGAGGGTGACTGTACCTCTTGTCACCCAGGGTGATATCACCCACATGGTAGACAAGTGCTGGGTAACAGCACTCCCTCTTAAGATTGCTCCCCTGGTACCTGCACTCACCTCAGCTGAACTTATCCGGCAAATTGAGGAAATCTGCATCAAGATTACTGAATTGAATTTGAAAGGTCCAAAAACAACAGGAATAAAGCCCAATGATCTAAACACCTGATATTTTGAAAAATACCATAAGAGAATTAATGGCTGGAATTGCGGACAATATTGAGCCTTCAAGAGATATGATTGCTGCTGCTTTTTTCCCTTTTAGTTTTTAAAAATCGTCGCTAATAATTTGAGACTACTAGTTCAAGGATTGGAAGTTGCACCCAACACAACTCATTTGGCCAAATGAACGCCCCAGCAACTGGGCACAAATGGTTGGCATTTTTCCTGTTTCCAACCAATTTGGACCGTACCTATGTGGGTGGCCTGGGGAATCCCCATTGCCCATCTGGACAGATGTCATCATGCCAACTGACATAAACGCAGTTGAGCATTGGTCCAGGCATTTGCGGATAAACCAATAGTGACTTGGCCTGCCACTAATTCTTTTGATGTTGGTTCCAATTGAAATTATCTGACCCCTCCCCCAAAAATTGCTGGGTTAGCTCAAATTTGAGGGACCTGCTCCTTGCTTTGACCCATTACCAATCAAACACTATTTAATCAGTTGCATTGCATTGAGAAAATTGTTGGTTGATTTTTTATCTATCTTTCCAATAAAAACTATTTACCCAGCTCAAGTTCTATGCTTAAGACAAAACCGCCTTTTCCGCCAGTATTCCAACAACCCTTAGAATTTAGGCCCGTTTTCATCTGGTATTTTGCTAGGTGTCTATACACGATTAAGGCTCATGGGTACTTTTAGGTGGGACTTTTGCCTAGTTCCATAACTTGTTTCCAGAAGCAGTGCCACTGGCATTCAGGCTTTCTGTTTGGGTTCTTTGGCACTGAAACTGGCAGCCTAGTATAAACATAACTTGCTTTTTGTCTGACAGTAGTTACCTGAGCAATCCACGATTTTAGGTAATGGAAGCATGTCCACATAGTTGATAAGTCCCATACCTCCACTTTGCCATGGGCCAAACAGGACGTCAAGATGCACATGGAATAGGAGAGCTAGCCGTAGCCACCCTTGAATGATGCATAAAGTGTTGCAAATAAGGAGGGTGAGAAGCAATACCGTGCACAGAAACTTTAAACGATGGACAGAAGTAGTTAGTTAGCAACCACTACCCAGCCAGTCAGACTAGTTTGCTTTCCTCTGAGTAAAGAAGTATGCTTGGTTACTTTGTCAAGAATGTGGTTCTCTAACATGGAAGTGGCATTCCTCCAAACTCAACAACATACTTCCAGGTGGCGGACAAGGTACGTAGCGTGTTAAGAAGCAAATGGAAGCATAAGACTAGAGATATGAAAGACCACCTAAGAAAGTGAACAAGGGACCTTAGCTGGACTATGCTTACCAGAGGTGGCAAGTGTCCAGCGTGTTTGATAATTTCCAAGAATAAATATCTCGGTCTTGTTGACATTGAGGTCTGAATTACTTACTCTAAAGTACTTTTGAATGGTGACTCAAGGATGAAAGCATCATGGTTATTTAAGATACTAACCATACAATCATCATCAAATGCCAGCATCCTGACTGTTGCTAACCTTACATATAAACACCAGTGTGATGTTGTTGAAAACTGCGCAAGAGCTTCATATTTCACTGCACAGTTTTTTCACCAATAACTCAATGTAATATATGGTGACATAAACTTTTATCAAAATCTTAGGAAAACAACCAAAGCAGCAATTGTAGTTTTATTTAAGACAACAAGAATGCTCCTTGTAGTATTGAGTACTGCAAAGGCTCTCAGCTTACTTAAGTAAATGACCTGATCAGATGATGCAACTAAATTCAGAAAAAGCTTCCCTTGCAATTGTTTATCCTCCTTAGATGTAATAATTATATCATGTTTCTCATTGGTTCTTCTCCATTTACCAAGTAGATCTCCGAAATTTTAGATTAAAGTGGTAATATTTGAATTGGGTCAAATTATCTAAAAGCTAAATCTAGGAGCATTTTTCTTGAAAAGATATAATCCACCAAACTTATTCAAATTATGGCAGGATGGCACTGTTAAGTAATAACAACCCTAATACTGATGTTTTACGCCAACATGAGGGTGACAGCAAGTAATTTTGGCGAAAGAAAATAGGAATCAATTAAGGTATTAAGGCAACAGCGTTGGAAGCCGAAAGGTCTAGTGAATGAGAGCTGTGCTGTAAGGGTTTTAGTGATCACCAAATAGCATAAAATACTTTATCTTACTACTCAATAAAGAATAGGCCACATGGCATAGTAACCATATCGCTCATTTCCGCTATCTAATTATTAGCCTTAGTATTAATTAGATATAGAGCTATGGTATCCAGATGGTTGGTCTAACCCAATTACAATATTAACCTCCATTAGACAAAACATCGAAAAACAGATATTGGTGATGGTCTGCTGACTTATTGGGAGCTTGAGGCCATTAGCCTAGAACTCCGTATAATTTTCAAGATCTTCAAATAACTTAAGTAATAAAGTTACCTTTGATAGGTTCCTTCTAGGGTGTAGTCAACTGTAGATGTTTTCGCAATGATCTAAATAATCTCCTTCCATATGCTCCAACTTAATAGTTAATACAAATCCATGGTTACCATTTTACAAAACAAGTTCTATATGTTAGGAAGCTAAGCGCAGGAGGTCTCAGGAGGGAAATTGCCAGGCAAAAAAGTGCCAGAAAAAGGTAAAGTGGCCAATTAAGAGGAAGCAAAGTCCTAGATTATCTCTGTTATGTTTTTTAACAAATTTTTAAATAAAAAGCACACCAAACTGAAAGCAACCATCAGGAACAAGAGTATATAATAGCTAGGAAAAAAAGCTAAGGGACTGTGGTGGAACATGGCAAAGAAAAATGCGGCATAGTTAGCAAAATTGGCCGAGGTGTGGGGGGTGGCTTCACATCAAAGGTAAGGGTTAGATTAGAACAGAAAATGGAATCTGGCTAGTATGACGGTTTCAACTAGTGTCTTCTCGATAGAGGTAATATAAAGTATGAAAAAACTTCAGAAAATAATCCATAAATTTTATTAAAATCTATCTTTGTTTTAAAAATTTATTTGTGGAAGGCCAACCAGGGGATGGACACTTCCAATAATCAAACTAAAAGAACTTATATCAGCAAGAGGCATATCTCAGAGAAGAAAAAAAGCTATATTCTGTTGCCAGAGGCTTTTCTTTCCCATAACAATCACTTAGTTACTACAATTTGATTCAAACAGCAATTTTTGATAATCACACAGGAGAGATGGGCGATTTTAATAATAAATCTAATACAACCTGGGCGAGTGTCGCATCAAGAGGTGCGCAAAACGGTGCACTCAAGGGCAAGAAACGCCCTGGAGGGGGACCAAGAACCCAAGCTGCCAAGTAACCACAAACTCAGACACCGTCCGGGTTTATGGTATTTACTATAAAACAAGACCAATACATGTACATCCAATGTAACCTACCCCTTTCAAAGGTGGAACATGGGCTCCAACTCTTCCTTGGGGATGAGTCCCCGACCCTGTGGGAGAAAACATGTGAGGCACAGCCCTCCCTTTTCCCCCATGCGGTATAAGTCGCCACCAACAACATGGGCTATGGCAGGATCAATATTGGTTTTGAAATAGCTGAAGAAGCGGAGGCCGCAGCAAAAGTCTGTGTCAAAATTGCCCTTCCTGAGGGCAAAAAAATAGTGCGCACCGCTCTCACCAGATGGAACAAAGTTAAAACTTTGTTCATCTCATTTGACTCGCTCCCTACAAACCTTCCTCATAAGGTAATCGAGGAGGAGCTCCATAAAGGGCTAATAGCCTATAAAGAAATTATGCAACTCAAATTACAACAATTTCACCTGATGCCAACCCTGTGCACAGGCAAAGCTATCGCCGTGATCAACCCATTCCCCAAAGTGGAAGAGACTTATCAAGAATCCCCTGCACAGCAGAGTTTCACTTTGTGGATGGGGGACAGTCATCTTCATTTCAAGTTACAATGGAACGCGCACCGCCTATATGCAACCATTGCAGTTCATTGGGACACAAGGAACACGCATGCCCCATGAAGGAAGGCTTAATGGAAGCAGAATACTGTGAGGAAGCCATGGATGAAAGTATGAAAACTTTGCCAGAATGACTGACGGTCACCACCCGTTCTGCTGGGGTGAAGGACTTTACTCCATCGTGGACCCAGTTACACATAAACAACGCAAAGTGGCACAAAAAGCCTGCAAGCGGGCAGCGGCCAAGGTGGCAGCGCATGCAGAATTATCCATCGACCCCAGACAAATTTAAGAGGATACTTTGAATATTCACTGAGCTAACCAATCAGAACAATATGCCTAGGTTAAATATTTTCGCAGCAATTTGACTGAGTCACTAAGCGACATCAATCATGCACACTTTGAGGAACAAACTAACCGCAATATGGGTGAAAATGAGGTGCACAATTCTCCAAATTTGAACCCCAAAATTACAGAACCCAATAAGCACCCCACATTGAACCATCATGAGACACGTGTGGGAAAAGATAATGCAAATTCCAAAAACTGCAATTCCCATGAAAAATCAGGTCAGATCAAGGGAACTGACATTGTCACTGAGAGAGTTGGAGTACAGATGCGGAGCATGGCCAAAATGAGCCGCGGTGGGATAGGACCAAAGGGCCCTCCCAACTGCTCCTGAGGCGCTTCAGACACCTCTGTATCAATAGGGATGCTAAACATTGCGGGAGCCAAGGCTCAAACGTCCCAAGCCCACAAAGCTAGGCTTCCTGCGAAAACCCCTTGTAGACATTTTGGCCATCCAAGAAACCCACTGTCTACAAGGGGAAGAAGGATTCTGGTCAGCTAGGGTCTCACCATCACAATTGGTATGGACTTCTCACCGTGGGGTGATCGTCTGAAATAACAAAAAATTAAAATTTCAAACTCCTCGTCATACCTTCATGGCCGCGTCCTGGTAGCAACAATCACATACCAAGAGGAAACAATATCAATAGCATGAATCTATGCACCGTGCACCGCATCCAAGAGAAAACAAAATCTTGAAACTGTTCCAACACTCATCCTCCCACCAGATACCATCCTGTTGGGTGACTTTAACTGCTGGGATAACCCCAACATGGACCAATGGCTGAACCCCAAGGAATACCCACTGGGACACATTAGATTCTGCACAATGAAGGCATCCCTTGGCCTACAGGATGCCCTCCCCCCCAAATCACCACTCCTTCCCCACATGACATGGCCCAACATATGCGAGGGAACGCTTATATCAATGAGCCGCATCATTCACATCCTCATTCCACAATCCCAATAATCAAAAATTTCCAAATTTACAAAAAAAAGTCAATTTTTCTGATCACTGACTTTTTTCAATGCAGTTATCGCCAACCTGAACACATGCACAGGTGTCGCCCTGGAGAAAGTTACACCCAGAAAACATAAAATTACCTGAAATAACCAAATGGGTTGAACAAGAGGCCACAAACCAAAAATTCACAGCCCCATTAACTTTGGATCCCATTGCAACATGGGAAAATTTCAAAAAGGACCTAATCAACAAAACCTGACATATCACATCGTGTAAGTACACCACCAATACAGCCACAATCAGGCATACCTTGGCGGAACTGGACCACTTTGAGCACAACACTCCGAGACCCAGTTATAGCCCCAACTGGGGATGCATTTGTGCGGAAATATCCGCCCGAATAACCCCCTCATCTTTGAGCACCAACAAGAATTAAAGTAATGAACAAGAGTAAGTTCATAAAGGAAGGAGAAACATGTTCAACATATTTCTTCCACCAATTCCACTCCCGTGGCAACCAGTCCACATGCACACAGGTCTGCAAGACTGATGGCACCGTGGCAACTGACCCTGAGGAGGTCAAATTGGAAGTACACCGCTATTACACTGAATTATACTGTGATACGCTGACAGCCCTCAAAAAATCACAGAATTTATAAAATACTGCCAGAATACAAAGCACACCGCCAGACTACAATATACTAAATCTAATAACATGGGAGGAGCTTTGGGATACAATCCGCGGTGCACCACATAGGAAATGCCCAGGGCCTGATGGGATACCCTACGAATTTTACAAAAAATATTTTCAACAAATCGCCCCCTCCTATTGGCGTCAATGAACCAGAGTTTGTTGGAAACACGCCTATTACCAGGAGGCCATGAATCCTACGTTATAACCTTGTATAAAAAGGGTGACAAGTTGAACCTGGCCAACTGGCGCCCAATTGCACTCCTGAACACTGACACAAAAATTCTAACAAAAATTTTAGAAGCTTATTTAGGCGCAATTGCCTCTGATGTCCTATCACCCAACCAGTTTGGGCTTATAACAGGGCGCTCAATCTGGAACAACATACACCCTGTTGCAAGCATATGTCAGTCCAAAGCAACTGGAGCTCTAGTCTTCTTAGACCAGGAAAAGGCATATGACCGAGTTAGCAGGCCATACCTAAAGGAATGCCTACACGCTTTCAAACTCCCACCCAGATTCATAAACTGGGCGATGCTCCTCACAGAATCTGCAACCATAGCTGTATGCGGCCCTGGCTTCCTAACTAACAATACCACACCACACAGAGGGCTCAAACAAGGGGACCCCCTCAGCCCACTACTATATAATTTCAGTTTTGATCCACTCCTCCGCGTAACTGACACACGCCTCATGGGCATAACTGCACAAGGCCAGCCAACAATCAAGATACTGGCCTTTGCGGATGACTGTGTGGCAGGTATAGCTAACAACAATGATGCCTGACAGCTGGAACGCACCCTAGAGGAATACTCCATGGTGAGAAAAGCATCGCTCAACAAAAGGATTACAGAAATCATTCTTTTAGGCAAGTACACTAACAACTGGGCTACAACACCAGAACCTCATACCCCCATACAAAGGGAAAACCCACTCATCTTACCCTTTACATCACCTCCCACCACCACTCCTGTCCGCCACCTTGGGATATGGCTGGAAACAAGGGGATATGCTAATGAGACAATGGAAAGCAACCTACTACAGTGGGTATCCAACCGCGTCGCCTCCCTCAAGGGAAGATCCAAAGACTAACGGGGCGAGTAGCAGTTGCTAACTCACTCATCCTTCCAATACTATGGTGCCCTGCCCACGCAATCGCCTTCTCACCCACCTTTATAACATCAATCCGCGCGCTCATCCAGGGCTGGCTGTGGCCCAGATCCCATCCTCCCATATGGATGGAAACACTCTTTGGCCCATGCTCAAGTGGAGGCATGGGACTAATAGATTTTGAGAGCCACGCCAACCGCATCCTGGGTACCTGGATAAAGGAAGTCCTTGCCCCAGACCTCCCACAACAACACTGGTCTAGGGCAGCGAGGACTAACTTCACACAGGCGCTCAAATTAACCAACCCATATAGACCACCCAGACTACTATCATACCTTGCTAAATACCCTACTGCAACAGGCCCGCATGGAACCCCCCCTCACTTCAAATACATCCTCCAAACCATCCGCCGCATGGGATGGACCATAGAGAATACTGACACTGTGCAGGGAAGGGGACGACCCAGCCACCACTTTAAATTAAGAAATCCATAAAACCACCCCCAGAGAGACATGCTTGCTTTGACCCCAACCATTGCTAGAATCGAATACCTAGATGCGTTGGACATCCCTACGCCTTAACCACACAGAAGACAGTGTGGAGAATGACGCACCACCCACTCCTACAGCCGAGGGTAAGAGCCAACGCCTGGCGCTGCTGAGAAGGACCTATAGGATGGCGGACCGCTTCAATCCCCTCCATGCAACCTGCGCAGTATGTGGAGGGGAGGGCTCCCTACATCACCACCTAGAAACATGCCTCAACCAAAGCCATATGGCAGGAAGTCGCGCGCCTGCTTAAGATCCAAAACGGGCAGGAATTTTCTATATCAAAGAGCTTCCTCGCACTCCAGATCAAGTCAAAAATCATCTACCCTCCGCTCCCTAATGATACCCATTGCAATGTGGATAATCCACACCATTGCCTTAGATGCGTTCAGGGGCACGGTCCCAACCATCCATGGGGTTATCAACAGGTTCCACGTCCACTTATTTGAGCACTTCCAAGCTTGGCTCTATGGATATATGAGGCCAAGGCAACAGGCTCTCATAGAATCGTGGTTCTCAATCTGGTTCCTCTACACAGACCCCTTCCTTCACACCTGCTCCATAGTGGGGGAAACCCCCTCAGAGTAGCGCACCAACCTCCATACCTGGCAGTCCCGCTGGCAACAGGGGTAACCTGAGTACCCCGGGGTGCCCAATTTTATCTATCTTCATTTTTACATATATTCAGTAATGCCCATCCCCTGGTCGGCTTGCCTTGGTTAAATAATTATCTCCTGTTGCCAGTGGGAACTCCAAGAAATGGAAGGGGGATACATGTATAGGGCTTGCGCCACTATTGAGCACGTATGCAGGAAAGGCTCTGAAGTGATGAACTTAACTGGAAACCAGGATGAGACCAACTGACGGCGATGGGATGGTAGGTACCCAAACAACCAAGCTTGAAATTGATCCATGAGGTGTGACTGACACCGGCGTACAACTTCCTGGATGGTGAGTTTAGAGCCTGAAATAGCATACAAGACAACCATGTGGATAGTCACATAGCTATTGCAACTATTAAGGATCAGAGAAAAGGTTGTATTGGGAAATTCAAGGACAAGGCGAAGATGTCCTTAGATAGGTGAAGGGCCATGTTTGATCCTGGCGAAAGAGACTCTGAACCTCACGCCAGATCGCTTTTGATGGAGGGCACTCTTCCATGTGGGGAACCAAAGTTCTATACTGGTAAAAACGACACAAGATGAATGCAAAGCATTAGAGCGCTCAGAAGTATGGTATACCCATTTTAAGCATCGCCACACGTGGGAAAAAATATGTGGCTGCAGAAGAGGGTGGTGGGCATACTTCCATATGGCTTTCTAGGTATCAAGGGAGTAGGGGATGTCCTACATGTCCAGGTAATCCACCCTGGCCATGACACGGGACCTTATGGGTATCACATTGTTCACAATGGCTTAGCCTTGTACTTCCTGGGTGAACCGGGGAGTAGGGCGACCCCTTTGGGTGGTGTGCCCACTGATGAAAATCCTCCACTCAGTGCTCCTCATGGTGAGAGGAATTCTTTTGAAGTGGGGAGACACACATGTGTGTCCGCCACAGAAGTTTTGAGGCAAGATACTTTAACAGAGAATAGGGGTGGGTAGGATTGCTGAGTCCCAGGGCACGGGAGAACTTGGAGTGGGCTGCGCGTGACCAGTGCTGGGCTGAGATCGTTGGTTTGGTGACTGCTGCGATTCAGGTGCCAAGTATTTTGCTGCCAGCCTTAAAGTTGAGCAGGCCTATACCCCCACCATGGAGAGGGCCAAACAAGACATCCAGGCGCACTGGTGGTAAGCGGCCTAACCAAAGCCACCCTTAGATGAGGGTGTATAACAAGGTGAAGAAAGATGGGGAAAAGGCGATAGGATGGGCCGCAAACCAGAATTTGGATAGGAGCATAGAATTGGCTAGCACTACCCTGCCTTTAAAAGAAGTTTGGCGGGCTCTGAGAGAAGCTATGCGTTTTGTAACATTGTCTAAGATATGGATCTCCATCACCGTTGAGGCGTACCTTCCCGCCTCCAGCCACATCCCAAAATGGTGTACTGGACCAGCGGTGAGTCTTGGCACAAAGGGGAGCATGAGAGGGGCAATTTGGGGTGGATGGGGCAAGCGAACCCATGAGCTAGATGCTGAATCAGCTAAAAACGGGGCGCTGGTGACCAGAGGGCTTGGTACCAACCAAGGAGAATGATTTCGGTTTTGGAGGCATTAAGTGCAGCGTTACTTACCCTTTAGTAAACCTGGTTAGTAGATTCAAATGCACGTGCATCATGATTGGTAGACACCCCAACCACACAATCATCAGCAAATGCCAACATCTTGACTGGTTCTTGGCCTTGCACATAGATATCAGTAGGGCTGGCATTTACAAAGCGTAAAAGTAATTCAAGGCTGAAGTTATACAATAGTGGGCTTAGGGGGTCCCCTTGGCGTATGCCCCTTTGAGGGCGAACTATATCCGCGAGAAATCCAGGGCCACGCACAGCCATTGTGGCAGATTCCGTGAGCAACATCATCCAATTAATGGACCGATGGAGAGGTGGAACTTATGGAGGCAGGATAAGAGGTAATCCTAGTTTACTCTATCATAAGCCTTCTGCTGGTCTAAAAAATAAGTGCTCCATAAGCCTTGGATTGGCAGACGTTAGCTAAAGTATGTATATTGTCCCAAATAGACCGTTTAGAATTAAACCAAGTTTCTCAGAGGAAATGAGAACGGAGGTAACTACCCCTAGGCGGTTGGCCATGATTTTGGTAAAAAGTTTATTATCTGTGTTAACAAGTGATATAGCGCTCCAGTTGGTCAAGTCCAGCTTATCCCCTTATTATACAGCGTTATCATGTAAACATCATGGCCCTCAGGGAGAAGGTGCGTTTCCATCAGGCATTGGTTCAATGAGGAAAGCAGCAAGGAGGAAAAATATTTTAAGTATCTCATATAGACTCATAAGGAATCCCGTCTGGACCTGTGCATTTCCTGTACAGTGCACCACAAACGGCGGACCAGAGTTTGTCCTGAGAAATTAAATTTATTAACTCTGGATAATGGTAAATGGTGCAGATATGTGCACTTTTGAGAAAATCATCAAATTTGGCTAGTTGCACTGGATCAGAGCAATACAATTTTCAGTAATTGTTTTGAATTAAAATTGCCACTTTGGCCAGAGTATCTGCAATGGAGTGGTCTGGCCGCCTCACATATGTGAAGGCCAGGCTCTGTCGCAGTGTAAAGAATTGTTAAAAAGTAAGTGAAGCACCTGTCGCCCTCCATTATATTCTTTGCCATATACTGCACACAAACTTGATGTTTGTGTTGCCTTACAAGTGCGTTGAGGAGAATGGACACTTCTGCTTACTTGTGACCCCAATCTGTGCTGTACTGCAGCAGGGACATTAGATTCCAGGTGGTCTACTTCTGTAAGCGTGCGTGAAATGACTGGCAAGGCAGCCCTAGAGCGACTTGATGAGATGTGGCATGCCTGGCGTATGATGTTCACTTTAGTTCTGACCAGGTAGAAAGTGGGTCTATACATAACGGTGTGGTAAATTCCAGACCCAAGATTTCAGTGTCCACCCATGAGGAAAACCTGGGTGACTTGATCTAAACTGGATGGAGTTTGCATCAATTCGGCGCCTGTACTGCTTGGTGTGACAAAGAGAAGTAAATTGATACCATACTGTGGTTGGATAAATCTAGTTTCATCGTCATAAAGTGTGCAACTTGAGACTGAAATTTCAACGGTGCAAGAATAAGGTCAATGTGGGACATAGACCTCATCTGACCGTTGTGCACATGGGTAGGACATGTTTGTGAGCAGTGGTTCATGATGCAGCAGATTATCAAATAACCCCAAAGTGGCCCTTAGAACATGAAGTTCTATGTGCCCCTGCGGGGGTGTAGGTGATGAGGGCCAGCAGTCAGTGTCTGGGTTGGTCCAGCAGTTCATATCGCCCACCACAAATGGGTCAGGGGGAAGTGAAGGGAATTAATAGCCGAGAAAATTCCTGATGATCTCATGCACAGGTTGGGGCATATATGTTAATGACAGTGAGCACTTCATTATCCGACAAAAAGGATACAACAAGAACATGGCCATTGAGGTACAAAGTTGATGAAATAAATTTAAAATTATGGGTTGCTTGTATAAGTACCCCACAGTGCATCAACCAAAAGGAAAGGGAAGGGAGGAGCATGGTTGCCCATGTGCCTCAGCACCATATGGACAGTGGGTTTCCTGAATGGCCAGGATGTCCATAGGTATTTTTTGAAAACTCGTTTCATAGCCCAGGATGGCGAGGCCTTGCGTCCAGCAATGTTCAACTCCATATAATAAAGGCTCCCCCTATTGCACCTTAGGTGCAAGGGGAAGGGCCCCGTGCCCTTCAGCCTTCTGTTTTTCAGCATGTCACTGTAAGGCGGCGCAGTTATTATGTGCAATGGAGTAAATTTCAGTATGGGTTGCTTTTAGAAGTGGGTTTGTTGTTGGCTTTTGTCTTCGGCTTATTTCCTTCTTTGGTATAAATCTTCAGCTTGGTGTGTACCTGTGGTGCATCATCGCATGTTGGAAAAAATTCAGTATGTAGATTGGTGGGTGACTCAGTTTCTATTGAGGCTTGATAACACTAGTCAAGTGAATCTGACTCTCCAATTAGGTCTCAGGTTGGGTGCCTAATCTGATTGGTGGATGGATTCAAGAGCTGCTTCCACAGCAAATGACTCGATGTACTCTTGGAGCTGGGTGGGCGGGATCACAGACGCAGCCATGGCCGCCTTGGCCGCCTTCTGCACCCTTCTTGGCCCTCTTATGCTCCTGCGGGGACACAGGCTTGAATTAAATGGTGTACCCCATCGCGCCCCATGGGAAGGCAGTGTCAGTGTCTATATCTGGTTCATAATGGGTGTCTTCACCGTTCATTGCATCTGGGATGATAATTTTTTGAGCAAGGCCAGCCCTAGAGAGGCAGGTGTGGGCCTTGTGGCCAAAAGCATGACAAAAGGTGCAGATAGGAGGCGCGCTATCCATGGTGACCTGGAATGGGCAGGAATCTTACTCATCAAATTCCACAAAAGTGGTGTGGAGGATTTGGGTCAAATCTTCCACAGCCACTGCCGATGGGTGAGTACAGCAATCGCTTTGCCCATGCACAGGTCTGGCATGAGTGTAAAGTGCTGCATCACACAAGATTGGATTTTCCCAAACTTGTTAAGCCCAGCTTTTAGGTGGTGCTCCAGCATGGTGCGCTTAATTTTTTGTAAGTAAAAAGTCAAACGTTACAAAAATTTTGTTTTGATTTAGTCCAACGAGTGCATATCATGCCAACTACCAGTTGACCGTCTGGGAGGTCCACCACCAACCTCACCTTTGCGGCTTCATCTGCCACATTTTTAGTTTTGAACCCAAGATCCAGCCACCCTTGGGGCATGGAGTGCAGTGAGATGTACACTGCATTCACAAAATGGGTGTGTACATCTCCACAAAACTTCTCCCAAAGCGCCATTTGTTGTATATCCAAGAAAGCTCGCACCCCATGATCCACTGACAACAGGGGCTGGAAGTGCGACATATTGATGTACTGGTTATCTTGCTTGCTAGGCCAAAATTTCCAAGGAAATGCTAACCGCCGGTTTTTTACTATTAACTTTAATTAGGCCACCAGATTCACTGGGGCATCTATGAAACTTGACTGGTGTAGGGCCCAATACTGTTCCCTTAGCTTTGCTCGCCAAACTGCTACCCAACATTGGGTGCACACTAATCTTCTTGGTGAGATTATCAAAATTACCTAACCTTGAATCAAATATTTTGCAAAAGTGTTTGCAACAAGAGAAAAGATTTAAAAATCTAATTGTTTATCTGAGAAAAGAAAAGCCCTTATCAGCATGTGTTTAAAATTTAAAGAGAAGATTCGTGATGTTTTCATACGATTAAAAAAACCCAATTTGAGCTGTAAAATTTTCAGCTTATAGCAAAATTGAAATTTTATGAATTTGACCAAATCCTAAAACTTCGTATTGGCTGATTTTCTGCGTTTTGGGGTTAATTTCCACCATATTTGCCTATGGAGTGCCGTTTCCATCAGTCCTGGATAGAAAAACCAGAACCCATTTCCTGAAAATGACCTTAGAGAGGTCATTGGTAGCGTTTAAGGGTTCTGGCTTTGTCTCCAAGGGCTCTTTGGACTTGTCTTTAGTGGGGCGTTCTACACCAGGAATATGTCAATAACTGTGACATCACCCTCCGCTCTTAGACTATGTTCCACGCCACCTGAGTTAACATTGGCCAAAGAAAAGTTCTTATGGGGGTAGAAAGCTTCATATTGACCTAGGAGGCTTGGGTAGCAGGGCCTACAGCGTCAAGGACTTAGAATAAAAGTCACACATTAGGTCCTGAGCGTTGGCACTGTCTTGATGGGATTCTCAGTTGTTTCAGTATCATGACCTTTCTAGGACACCAAGTACTGTAGGCGGCGTTGAGATAGGCAACAAGAAAGGCCAGTATCAATCTCATATTAGGGTTCGCCATAATTTATGACAGGCTCATGGTGAGGTGGCAATGAATCATCGAATGGAGTCAGGAAGCACTCATGTAAGGTGCTAAACACTTTTATTGAGGGGGTAGTTCAAGCTGGTAATCTGACAGGCCAACCTTTTTTGATGATCTTGAAGGGTTTTAAATTCTTGGGGCCTAACTTGCGGCAGAGTTGCTTCAGGTTGAGGTTCTTGGCATTGACCATGACCAAGTCGACTGTCTTGTACTAAGGGCCTTAGTGGCGCTTGCAGTCAACATATGCTTTTGGAATCTCACAGCGGCAACAGGATGATCTTTCACAGCCTGGTGTATATCTCGAAGCCCTTGTCATGCTCATTGGCAGCAACAATGGTGGACTCATCCATGGACTTAGGTTGAAGCTGAGGTTGTACCATATTTTGCAAATAGTGGGAATGTGCCTGTAGAGGTAAGAATAAGGTTATTATAGGCGAATTGCGCCAGTGGGAGGAGATAGAACCAATTTTTCTGTTTAGCGTTGAAATAACTACGCAAGCTTTCTTCAACACTTGGTTCACCCTATCAGTCTGCCCATCTGACTGAGGGTGAAAGGCTATGAAGTAGCGGGGGCGGATGCCTAAGATGAACATTAAATCTTACTAGAATTGGGCAGTAAATTGCAGACCACAATCGTTGATGATCTCCTTGGGGGTGGCCGTGTAAGTAAAAGATGTGGTCCACAAAGAGGCGTTCTGTCTAGAGGGAGGTAATTGTGGTATTGCCAGTTATGAAATGGGCCATCTTGGTAAATGATCCACTATAACCATTTTTGCATTATAACCCGGGACAAGGGGAGTTACATGATAAATTTAACGGACACTGAAGTCCTAGGGCCCTCTGCAGCTTGGAGGGTGACAAGCAGCCCATCGCTCTTCATGCGATTAGTTTATTACTGGTTACAATTCAAGAAGGACTTTGTGAATTTGTCCACACTGTGGCAATTCCTTTCTAACTGTATGAGCTGCAGACCAACTCAAGCGGCTTATCTTTTCCATGGTGGCCAGCAGTTGGAGGGTCATGAGCTTCATGAATCATTTCGCCTCTCAGGCATCCAGGTGGTATACTGCACTTGCCTTGATTGAGGATAAACTATCTAGTAACTGATCACCTTTCTCCGGGGGTCGCCATTCCTCTGGCAGACCTGCTTGATCTTTTCATAGTCATCCAACAGTGGTTGGGAAACCTAACGCATGTAAGGTGTCAGTAATTTCTTCTAAAGGTTCCATAATGAGCAGAGTGAGGGAATGGCTATTGGGTTCTCCTTCTTCGGTTTTGGCCTGATAATCACCTGGGTAGTATGGCCTTCAACAAGTGCCAGGTTAGGGCAAAAGCAGGTTTCTGGTATAGGAATCTGGTATCAGGTTATGTGTACCCTTAATGAAATCATATTGGAAATTATACTGAATTGATTTGACCACTGAGACTGGTGAGGAGACAGCTTCTGGAGGCGCGGAAGTACATCAACGCCTTTTGGTCAGTGCAGTCAGTAAAGGGCCATTTATAAACATGCAAATGATGGCACTAGTGCTGTAACACCTCAACAACAGCAAGCTTTTCCTTATCATAAATAGCTTAGTTGAGCTGTGCCAGGGTCATTTTATTTGAAAATAAGCTACAGGACGTTCCACTCCATCCTCCCTTCCTGCAACAAAGCCAAATACTGCAAAAGTTGGAAGCGTCAGATGAGATACTAAATGTTAGGCTAGGTCTGCTTGTTTTAGATCTGGTCTAGAAAAAAGTATGGACTTAATGGTGTGGAATGCGGCGTTGGATTCTGTGGTTCAACTGAAATTTTTTAACCCAGAAGCGGTGTAGAGAGGGTGGCAACTTCTGAGATCTGGGGATGAATTTATTGAGGAAATTACACATCCCAAGGAAGCTGCGTAACTCTGTGAGATATATGGCAATAGCCCATTTGTGGATGGCTACCTCCTGTTATGGGGAATCATGTGTCCATAGGAGAAGAGAATGTTCATGAACTCACCTTGGTCTTGAAGGACTCAACTCTCGAGCTTTGATTTTAAGGTTTTCTGTTCAAGTTGCTCCAAAACTGATACAAAGTGGCGGGTGTCAGAATCCAGCAAGGGTTATGCTTGCTGGTGCTATGCGCCACTGGATCCCACAATGTAATATTTAAAACAAATAATAAACTACTAAGAAAACTAAGTTTTTTACTTTTTGTTTTTATTTGCGTGGGGCAAGCCAGAAAAAGCTCCCCTATTTGATAATAGTATTTTATATTTAAACTAGTTTAAATATCAGAGCCATGGGAATTTGGGGCTATAGTACTAAAAAGCTGAGTCATCCAAATTAGAAAATATAAGCTTTTGGCCTATCAGAACGAGGGTAAATATTTTGTGGAAAAACCAACCCATGTGGTAATGATTTGATAAATTGCACCCAATCACCAGCGGGTAAAATCTTCTCACCTTGGGGGGAAGAGACCCATGTGGTAATGGACACCTCAAATTTGGCTGAGGAGTCAGAGTAATCCTACTATCAGTTCTTACCTTATTAAGCCGATTTTGATTATAAAACGTATTTTCATAATGGGTAGGGTTCCACCGAGAATCTGCCAGGGTCTTTTGGCTGATGGTACTCATATCCTCATTAACCATAGTAGTGTTAGAAGACTGGACATGTAATTGGCTGATCATAGTAATGGATTTGGGGGCATTTTTACCTCCAACATTCTTTTTCAAAAGTTGAGAAGGAGAATGTCCAACAGCGGGCATAAAATTATGCATCTGGGGAAAAGACCAGTATGTTGTCCATGTATGATATCGAGCTGGTTCCCATAAGGCTCCAAAGACAGCATTAGTGTAGCTTTGAAAGCAGGAGGATTTTCTTTAAACTAAAACGCATGACCCTAAACTGGTAGGTGCCTTTTTGAGGACAAAAGGTGGTCAATCACTCCTGTCCTCTTTAATTTGGAACTGGTTGAAGGGTTAAGTTAAACCAGCTGGCTAAAACCCCTAGCTTTCTCACGTAGTGGTCAATCTGCCACTCCAAGGGGAGCAGATGAGGATCAGGTACTGTCACGTTGTTCAGATTGCCATAATCAACACAGAAACGTAGGGAATCATCAGACTTCACTACAAAGAGGTGTAGAGCAACCAGAGAAGATTTCTTAAAAGTTTGACCCTTGGAGAGCTTGTTGTCAGACAATCTCCTTCTCAACTTTTGAAAAAGAATGTTGGAGGTAAGAATGCCCCCAAATCCACTACAATGATTAGCCAATTACATGTTTGATCTTCAAACAATATTATGGTTAATGAGTATATGAGTACCAACAGCAAAAAGACCTTGGCGGATTCTCAGTGGAACCCTACCCATCAGAAAATATGTTTTATAATCAAAATTGGTTTAATAAGGTAAGAACTGATATTAGGATTGCTCTGACTCCTTAGCCGAATTCAAGGTATCCATTACCACACGGGTCTATTCTCCCCCAAGGTGAGAAGATTTTACCTGTTGGTGATTGGGTGCAATTTAACAAATCATTACCACACGGGTCTGTTCTCCCCCAAGGTAAGAAGATTTTACCCAATGGTGATTGGGTACAATTTATCAAATCATTACCACACGGGTTGGTTTTGCCACAAAATATTTACCCTCGTTCTGATAGGCCAAAAGCCTATATTTCCTAACATGGACGACTCAGCTTTTTAATACTATAGCCTCAAATTCCCATGGCCCTGAGATTTGAACTAGTTTAAATATGAAATACTAGTATTAAATAGAAGAGCTTTTTGGCTTGTTCCACATAAACAATAAAAGAGATAAAAAAACTTTAAAAAGCGTTTATTATTACTTTTAATTTAAAAGTAAGTTTATATATTCTAAGAATAATTTGTGGCATCTATTGGAAGATCCCACAAACTGGTGCTCACTACAGGGGGTCACCCTGTATACTTTGATAAAGTATTTAAGTAATGGAGAGTGTCACCCATTGGGTGCGAAATGGGGAAGGGGCTGAAGATGAGGATTGAATGGACAGCCCTACCGCTTTGATGTTTGGAGAAGAACGATTTGAGCGCATATTAATACCTGAGTCTCGCCGCATCACTTGGCTGGCCACTGAAGCCGTGAGAGACCTTACTCATGGCATCCTTAACCCTGGCAACATTGCATCCCATGAACAAGAGTCGTTGGTAGAGGAACGCCACTTGTTTCTCTATGAGACTAGTGTCCTCCCAGAGACCTATAGCCAGCTTACAAATTTGACCACCTACATATGCAATTTTGCTCACCCCGCCTTGGTCCACATGATGCATCTCTTTGCTGGACATCACAAAGAGCTACATCGACACCTAGATACCCATGCAGCTCTGAATTTAACCTATGATAAGTTGTACAACTGACCTCCAAACATCTTGGAGCAGTCAGATCTGGTGTGGAAGCTAATCTCAACTTCATCATTCAGCTGCATGATCAACTTACTACCATGGACACTGGGATTGTAAAGTATGTCGAGGAGGCCATGAAGATCTTTAGGGATGAACTGAACGCTTCCACCACTAGCACCCGCTCGTTGTTGGAGGAGTTTGCTAATGAACTTGAAAAGCACAATGAGCAAACGCACCGGGACCTTTTAGCCCCTGACTCCGTCCCTCAAGAGGAATATGAACAGCGTGTGGCTGTGGTGGAGTGACAGTTAAACCAGGTCTTTTCGCGTGTTGATGAGCTCAAACGCCGTCTGTTGCTTGAACCATCTAGCGCCACCTTCACCCTTGCGGCCAGGGTTGTTCAGCTAGAAAAGGAGCTAGCTCTCAAAGCTTCATTAGAAAATACCAAATATTTGGTGCATCACCTGAATGAATGTGAAACCGAAGCAAAAGTGATAAAAGCTTCGCTAGAAAGCCCTGTTCTGTTAAAGGAAGTATTTAGTCAACTAATGCAGGTCGAGCAGAAGTATTAGCAGATCAAGGATGGAGTACAAGGCCCAAGTTCACACCCTTGTGACGATTAAGGGTGTAAACAAATGAAAGAAGAGCTGAAGAAGCGCGTGGAAGCCGTGGAAACTGCTCAATTAAACCTAAGCTCGCTGGTGTCACAACTCCATTTCCAAGTCAATGCAATGGAGAGCCAAGTGGAAGATCTTGAAACTCACAAATTAGGGATTGAAGATCGACTGAGACTATGTGAATCTGGGCCCCAAGAAGCCTTCTTCAAAATAAAACCCGGCTCAAAGCCATGCAAGAACAGTTTGATCGCCTTTCTCGCACCTTTGACCAGTTAACCTATCGCTCTGAAACCCCAGAAACAGAAGCTCCAGCTATTCATACCCTTACTGGGGTGAATTTAGTTCATTTAAACTGACGTTCAAAGACAGGTTTATCCCTGGAGAGGGCAGCATTGCTTCGTTTTTATATGTTTATGAAGCGTCTATGGAAGGGGCGACTGATTGTTAGAAGGCCAAACATAGCCTTTCCTGTTTGGGTCACATGGCACAGGAGGTGATGGTCCCACATATGGATGCTCTTAGCACCTGGTCCGAGGTTAAAGAGGCCCTCATAAACACGTTTGGCTTAAAACAGGCTTTAAGCATGAAAAATCAAGCCTTTATGCATATGAGTATCTGAAAAGGGGAGTCAGTGGTTGCTTTTTTGGAACGATTTTATATGGAAGCCCAGACATTGTTAACTTCAAAGATGTTGACTTTAGATGATGCTGTAGCTGCCGTTTTGACTGGAGTGGCATCTCACCCTCCTCTAGCGATGCACATCACCTCAGTTAAACGCTATTTCTGTACCATTCAAGATATCAAGGAGGCGTTAATAGATGTCACTGACTTCTATAAGCCCAAAGTTTCTCGTGGAGCAGTATCCCGTCCTCACGTTTTAACCATTGAGGCTCCAAAGCTTAAGCCTCAGGCCCTAGCTATTCAAGACAAGAAGGAGCCCCTTCAGATAATGGGCCCTGAGGAGCAGAAAACCAAATAAAAACGTCTTGAACGCCCTCATGCGAATACTGCTACAAGTTCAGACACATGGAGGCTGTGTGCTGGAAAAAGAAAGCTGATGTGGAGGAACAGGAGCAGGGAAAAGTAATGTCAGCGTAGGGAAAAACACCTATTGCTGACAAATCTCATGTTCCTAATTTATTTAAACAACTTATGCCATTACCTTGCATTACTAATACCCCTGGGGATGATTCTGAAGGGGGTACAGATGAGGTCGGCTATTTTGTTGTAGGAGTACCTGCTGAAGTGGAAGTCCCCAATCGCTTGAACGCTGGAGGAGTAGATGAGGCCACCATACCTGAAGAGATGTATCTCCGTCAAGTTCTAGGGGAACCAGCCATTATTGACACTACCAGCGACGCGGATGAGGTCTTTTCTAACCTTATTCACCCTCTCCAGCCTGGCCATACCCTGCAGTCCATTCTGGAAAATTACCCCGAGACTGCGCGCAAATTAACCTCCACTTTTCATCTTAAGGAGGTCTTAGCACTATCGCCCACTTTTGGGGGGATCTTACAAAGGTTGAAGTGGTTATACAAAAAGTTTGGGTGATGGCTATCCTAGATACAGGCTCCCCGGTGAATGTAATCTCCTCCAAGTTGATGAAAAAGATCAAACTTGTACCTGACTTGGAGTACAAACAAGACTTTGTAACTGCTGGTCCCAACAACACCCGCGCACTTGGCGCTTACTCATCCCTTCCCATTTGTATTGGGAAGCTTATTCTATTGGCCCCCACAGTGGCTTTGGATAACAACGCCTATTATATGCTCATAGGTACTCAGTTTATGAATGAATATGAAGGTATTATCAATATGAAGCAATGGTTCCTGTCATTGCTCAATTATGAAGTCCCCTTAGTTCTAGCCAATAAAGAACCCAGCAAGAAGGAATACTCTTGCATGGTTGAGTACCCACTTTCCTCTTTACCTATACATTATACCACCTCTGGGCGAATTACAATGAAATTGCCTGATTCAGTGGATGCTATCAAAGGTATTCCGTTTTATGCGGCCAATGAGGTGGTGCTTAATCCTGGTGAACAACGGGTGGTAGACACGAAAATCACTTTTAAAATCCCTCGCCACTGCTTATTACACCTCTTAAGCATTGACGGAGTTAGCCCTTTTGAGCCTTGGGTATTGCCTGGCGTTTTAGACTCAGCCTATCAAAGGCCTATTACTCTATCGTTGGGAAACCTCAACGAAAAGGACATAATTGTAAGAAAGCATCAGGAGGTGGACTAAGGGTTTTTACTCCCTGTTGAAGATTTTGAACAAATCCACTCTGTTGGCTCGATGGCAGATTTAGGACTGCCCGCAGATAACCTGGTATGTACCTTACCAAATGTCCATATCTCGGATGAGCTGACCTCAGATGAGTTGGAGAAAGTGCATACTCTCCTGGATGAGTATAGTGATATATTCTCAAAGTTGGACAATGATTATGGCCACATGAAGGGCTGGTGCCACTCCATCGATGTGGGTGATGCCCATCCCATTAAGCAAAACCTTATTGCAAGTCAAAGGTGTAGTAGCAACAAATGAGGAAGGAACTCATGCAGTTATTAGACGCGGGGTTATTGGTTCCTTTGCAAAGCCCTTGGTCCTCCCCCTATTGCTAATTGAAAAGAAAACCGGAGGTCATTAGATAGACATGGACTATTGCAGGTTAAACGATCTTATAATAAAAGATAGCTACCCTATCCCACGCATTGACGACACCCTGGCCCAGCTCTCAGGCTCAAACTTTTTCTCCGCCATGGACTTGGCCAGTGGCTAAAGGCAAATGGATCTATCTCCCCAATACCAGGAGAAATGCGCTTAGATATGCAGTGAAGGTCTTTTCCAACCCACGCGATTACCCCAAGGGTTGTGTTATGCACCTGCCTCTTTCCAGCGTGCGATGAACCACATTTTTCAGGATCTTAAGTTAACCTGCGTCATTGTCTACCTGGATGACATTACCATATTTTTGAAGTCCTTTAACGAACACCTTGATCATTTGAAGGAGGTATTATAACGCTTATGATGCTCAAATATCAAGTTAAAACCTTCAAAGTGTACTTTTGCCCAAAAGAAATTAGACTTCCTCAGACATACCATTTCTTGAGAGGGTATCCAACCCATACAAGATAAGGTTGAAGCGATTTCCAGAATGCCTCCTCCCAAAAATCTATGGGATATACAGGTATTTCTAGAGATGATGGGGTACTACCATCAGTTCATCCCCAAGTTTGCCTACTCATCGAGCCCCTTGTTCGTTTACTGAAAAAGAATATCCCTTTTCAATGGGGCACTGAACAGAAGGCTGCTTTTGAAACAATGAAGCTGCTACTACAAAAACGGCCTATCCTAAGGCATTCTGATTACGGAAAACCGTTTATTTTGTTTACAAACGCCTCAGACTACGCCGTCGGGGCCATCCTAGCTCAACTGGATGAAAAAGGGGTAGATCATCATGTCTCGTATTTTAGTAAGATTCTATCAAAAGTGGAACGCAACTATAGTGTTACCAAGAAGGAGTGTCTTGCCGTTCTACTAGCAGTAAAGCACTACCGCCCTTTCTTGTATGGGACCTCTTTCACTGTGATTATGGACCATGCATCTTTAAAATGGTTACAAAACATGAAGGACCCTACGGGGCGGTTAGCTCAGTGGGCTCTAAAGCTCCAGCATTATGACATAAAGATTGAACACTGCACTAAAACTTGCCACATGAACGTTGATAGGTTAACTTGGCTGCCCATCCTTCACCTAGATAACAGTGAAGCGGAGTGGCTGTATGATCTTTTAATGACCTTGAATGACTGGGAAGATGAGGATGAGCCTGTACAGAGGATGTTGGCCTGACACTCCTGTAACTCTAAAGTAAAAAACGGGAAGTTGTACAAACAAGTAGGGGCGAAGTGGTTGCCTTACCTATGGCCCTCAGAACGTGTACCTGTTATCCTGGAAGCTCATTCAACTTTAGGCCATGGAGGAGTAAAGAAAAACTACGAGTGGATTAAGGATCAGTTTTTTGGGAGGGAATCATGGAAGCCATCATTGAAGGCTTAGATGTTTGCCTTACGTGTAAGAAGCAGTCTTGGCTCAAGACTAGATATCAATATCAGCTGACTACCCCGCAACAGCCATTTCATACCATAAGCTTGTACATAGTAGGGCCGCTTCCTCAGACCACAGGTGGAAACAAATATCTTGGTAGGTATTGACCACTTCACGAAGTGGGTTGAAACTGTGGCGCTGCCAGCCCAAACTGCTAAGGCCACTGGCACCTTTCTCCATCAAGATATTTACACTTGACATGGGTGCCCTCAAGTACTACTCTGCGACAAAGGAAAAAACTTCACCTCCAGAGTAGTTAAAATCTTGGCTACCTCCATGGGAGCCCACCAACTATTCTCAGCTCCATATAACCCATCAACCAATGGTATGGTGGAGCAAGCAAATGGCACTTTGGTTTCTATCTTACAGAAAATGGCCTCGTTTGATCCACTTCATTGGGATCATTATATCCCTAGCGCTCTTATGGCTTATCAAATTAGCTATCACCAGATCTTTAAAAGGTCTTCTTTCCGAGTTTTGTATGGCAGGGAACCAGGCATACCTGCTCTTCTAGCTAAGGATGTCTTCTCTAGAGGAGAGGAGCCTGAGAAAGCCATGCGAAGGTTAGCTAACCGCATCATTCAGCTATAATCAGAGGCTATGACCAGCCTAGCCAAAACGGTCACTAAAAAGCCCAAGCTGCCAATGAGCTTCGGGCTCCCTACCTTCATTCCAAGTGTCAGATATGGTTAAATATTACCACAATCGCATAACTCCTCAAAGTGGCAAACATGGATCAATCTGGGAGGGACCATTTACCATCACAATTAAGAGAGGAAATGAGTAATCTATAAAGTCTTTGGCTACAGGAATTACCATAGACTGGGTACATGGCCGCTTCCTAAAGCCCTTACACTCCCCCAACATTCTTGAGGGGGCAATGTCAGAAATTCTCCTTCTCAACTTTTGAAAAAGAATGTTGGAGGTAAGAATGCCCCTGAATCCACTACAATGATCAGCCAATTACATGTTCAATCTTCAAACAATATTATGGTTAATGAGGATATGAGTATCACTGGCGAAAAGCCATGACGGATTCTCAGTGGATCCCTACCCATTGGGAAAATACGTTTTATAATCAAAATTGGTTTAATAAGGTAAGAACTGATATTAGTATTACTCTGACTCCTCATCCAAATTCGAGGTGTCCATTACCACATGGGTCTGTTCTCCCCCGAGGTGAGAAGATTTTACCTGCCAGTGATCAGGTGAAATTTAACAAATCATTACCACACGGGTCTGTTCTTCCCCAAGGTGAGAATATTTTACCTGCCGGTGATTGGGTACAATTTATCAAATCATTACCACACAGGTTGGTTTTGCCACAAAATATTTACCCTCATTCTGATAGGCCAAAAGCCTATATTTTCTAATCTGGATGGCTTAGCTTTTTAATACTATAGCCTCAAATTCCCATGGCCCTGAGATTTGAACTAGTTTAAATATAAAATACTATTATTAAATAGAGGAGCTTTTTGGCTTGCCCCGCATAAACAATATAAAAGATAAAAAACCTTAAAAAGCGTTTATTATTACTTTTAATTTAAAAGTAAGTTTCATATATTTTAAGAATAATTTGTGGCATCTATTGGCAGATCCCACACATGTCTTAAACTTAAACGTCCAGGGCGGCCTCTTCCCTCAAGGACAAGATATAGTTTTGAGATGATATCTTGAAGAGGTTAACAGTGAGCTTAAACTCAAAGTCAAACTTGGTGTGCACATGGAGTAAATGGGCCTTAGAACAATCAAACGTATTCACATATCCGCATATGCACTCAAACAGGATAAGTTCTAGAGTTATGTTGACAGTTGGTTGATTGGAGGCTAGGTCTACTTTGGAAGTTGCCCATCTTCTTGGGAGCGCAATTGCGCTTTCATCCAAGAAAGGGATGGTAATTGTGTCTCCTCCAGGGAACTTTGCAGAAAGGTAATGTCCACAAGTTTGGTGAAGATGTCTGACCAGTGCCACCAGCAAACACCTAGAATAACAGGTAAGGGGGTTTTTAATTAAGGATAAGCTCTCTGCAAAGTATTCATTGCATGCAACAGATGAAGCAGATGATAATAAACGGTAGCTTGGAATGGTTTGAGACTGCTCACCTTTCAAAAACTGACCAACGCTTAAGAGAAGGTACAGGACTTCACATCTCTTGACAGATGAATTTTTCAGTAGTGCCAGTGTCTTTAAGTAAGCGCTTAAAAATCTTTTCCTGCAAAGGAGAAGATAGCCATGAGCAAGAAGTACGCATAGAAAATTTCTTTTCTATAGAGTTAGGGAAAATAAGATGGCTCCAAGCCCAGAGGGTGGATTTTAGGTGACAGTACCCCTTGAGGAATCAACAACATATGACTTCACATTGCCAGTGATTTTCCCATGAGATTTATAGTCAGTAGGGTACCTTAATGCTCTATATTCGGCTAAATGAAGATCCTTATTGCAAGAAACTAACCAATTAAGGATGGACAAACTTTTGGAGGGGTCATCCAAGGATAGTTCCTCCTCAATAATTTTAGGATAGACATTACCCGTTTTGGATAGTATCCGCCAAGAAAGGTGACTCTGGAGTAATATGGAAGAGTTGTTCTCTGGTCCAATTGATACAACAGGTTTGACAGGAGGCATAGGTTATAAAACGGCACCAGAAGGTCCATGGCTAGAGTGAAGTGAATGCTCTGAATCAGACAGTCTAGACTTACTAAACTCAACTACTTTTAATGACAAAAGTGAGGGGTACTCCGTGGAGCGCAGAGGTTCAGGGCCAGTAGTGAGGAGACCCCACCTATGATGGAGGTTTCAGTCTCGCCTTTCAATGAGATCACTGCTGGTTCTAATATTCAAGGTACGCGGACCAGGGGACCAACATTATTGATGCTCAAAAGAGCCAAAATTAACTAAAATAAAAATAAAATAAAGCCAAAACAAAACATATGTATCCACTCAAGCTGACACAAAATCAAAGCAAAACACACCAACCTAGTCAGAAGTGGAAACTGTTATACAACCATATTGGAGTGTGAAGTGGGATTGGGAGGCACATTGTCCTCTCTGGTGGGGACATGTGTTGGTACAAAACTGAGAGAACTGGTGTGGGCGCATCATGGAAAGGGGGACTGAGATAACAGAGAGGTACTTGAAACTCATGTGTGCGATGAGGAGAGTGGAAAGTAGGTTGTAAGGGAATTCTCAGCCTCAAAATGTACTTTAGATATGGTGGCGATGGTTGCAAGGTTGTTGCAGGTAATGTGGGTCTTTGATCCAAATTTCTGCGACCACTGCAATTTTTGAACTGCTAGATGTGCCACCTGATAATAGAGGAGATGTTCTTTTTTATGTTTTAGGAGCATGGTAATAGGGAGGATAGGAGGTGGCAGGACTACAGCCAGTACTGCAACTGATTTTGCAATAGCTTTACAGGTTGTGCGAAATTCATGGGGAGGCAACTTCTTCTTCAGCTAGTTGATGATCAAATTGTAATGGGGCTTCATCAGAGTGAGGCGCATAATAGCGCTTTGAAGGTTGGGCCACGTATTCAGTATTGAGGCACAATTTAAATGGAGGAGGCCCAGCCCATTTGGCTTCAGGGATAGGCTCAATTGATTCTTCAACCTCAACCAAGTAATCCCCTGGATTTTGGTTTAATATGATTGGGTTGTTTATATATGGGTGATCTGTGGCGGTGGCTGAAATGATGATTTATAATTTACTGTATTCCATTATGACTCCTGTTTTGGTGGGTTCAGAAAAAAATTTTGTTTAAGTAATTTTTGGTTGGTTGATTCAGTGGTTGTTGTAGCTACCACCTTGAGGGGAGGTGGAAGGATAGTGCCACATTCAAAAAACGTAATTGGATTGCTATGAGGTCATTGTGAAAAAAGTTTGGTGTGGGGTCTGTGGCTTTGATGATAGAGGCAGCGCCGTTTTTAATCTTCCAGTTTGAAACAGATAGGGAAGATAGTGTGCCCTCCATCCATTTGGGCCTATAAAGTATGTCAGGTACAGAGGGGATAATGGTGCGTAAGGGTTGAGAGGGCTACTTCTGTTGATACTTGACGAATAGTCATGAAGGCACGAGGGCCTGCAAGGCGGGTGGATCCTTTGGAAACCATGAATTGTAGTATGGTATTAGACCCAAATTCTGATAATCCAGCAATAGTCTCATTATGTAAAATTTCATGTGGTACGTGGGTAGGGAGGCCCAAAAACTGAGTCATAAGAGCTTATCAGTGGGCAACCAGTTATTAGTAGTTGGGAGGGAGTGCCCTGGAACACCAGGGGGATGGTAGCTGCTGCAGCAGCATCAGCTTCACTTAAAAAAAAATCAAAATACTCCTACAAGGGCCGGAAGTCATTGAAGCCTGCAGTATTCATAACAGCCTGGGTGATTCATTGATAGCTTTGTCTGAGTTGGAGAACAAATTACTATATTCAAAGTGAAGGCCAAATCACATGTTGCTCTGGGGGAGCACAAGGGGGCAACGTTGCACTGCCTAGGTTCAGGCGATATGTAAGGCTAAGTCATTAGGTGGGACATAGCGTCCTGAATAATTTGGATGGCTAGCCAAGCTAACACGAGAACATTTCAGCAATGGCCAAAAAACACAATGAGTGGCGCACCACTACCTTATGTGAGGTCAGTGGGCATCAATGGCATCAACATAAGTAATGTGAATAGGGAAACAACAGATGGAGCTTTTTTTACTTATTTCAAGCTACAATTCAACCAAAAGTGTTAAAATAGAGGGAGCTCACTCCTGATTATAAGCAGTACTGGGAGAGTACAGAAGGGGTATATTCTCTAGTCATGTTGGAGGTGTTCATGACAGCTAGGGTCTTAGTTGGATATGTTACACTGAGATTTGAAACTTGACTGGGGTCAGGTGGACCAAAATAAATGACCTGATGGTGCACCACAGAGATGGAGTTTTCAAGTTCTAAAATCTAAAGTTCTGTGGTATAGTTAGGTTGGGTAGCATAAATGTTGTTTAACAACAGGGATGCAAGGATAGAATACGCTCTAGACAAGGAGGAGGGAGGATTATCCCGTATGCAATGGCAGCACTAGTTTTTTTAGGTTTTTGTGGATGAGGGCCATTTTTAACTATTTAAAAGACTTCAACTTTGATGCTTTCACTTGGAACAGGCGCAAGTACTGTGCAGTAGTGAGGTCTCTTTAGGCCAAGTGGACAAAGGAGTTACAGTCCTCAAAGATGGCATGGGGAACTTGCAGCTTGATAAAGGTAACCAACGCTTGGAGGAAATCCAAGTGGGACTTTTTATTTTCACCAGTGAATAGTAACCATTGATGGGCTGACTCTGCAATCTCATGGAGCAGCAGCATGATAAGAAATACTTCAGCTAAGTCTCTACATTGAGACTTATAGTGGGCTTTAAGGCTGTAAAATGTGGTGTAGATATCCTTTTTAAATTTTGAATCACGTGAATGGAAGAAGAATAAGTCGGTAGTGGCAAGTAATGCACACTGTATGTGCTTCTCAGTAGGTGGAGCAAAGCAACTCCCTCAGAACACTATTAAGAATGTAAGAACCAAGGCCAGGAGGGATAAAACAGTATCAGACCAGGGAACCATTTTAAAAGGGGACAACTCTGAGAGGGTGGGCTGACTCTAGCCACCCAACAGGAGAAGAAAAATCAGAATAAAATAGAGACTTTTCTCTGATAATGAAACATGAAACTGAGCACATGAGGTTGTAGGAAGGAAAGCCCAGGCAAAAGTGTAAAAACAAGGAAATTGGCCAAGAAAGAGGAAGCAACGTCTTAGATTATCTCTGTTATGTTTCTTAACAAATTTTTTAAATAAAAAGCACACCAAACTGATGAGAACCATCAGGGACAAGAGTCCCTTAGAGCTGGATTAGGTATCATAGGAATTGTGGCAGAACTCGGTGAAATAAAATGTGGTGGAGTCAGCAAAATAGGCCGCAGTGTGGGGGGCGTCTTCACGCCAAAGATGAGGGTTAGGTCTGAGCAGAAAATGGATTCTGCTCATTGTGACAATTTCACATAGTGTTTTCTTGATAAAATTAAACAGAAAGTATGGGAAAATTTCAGTAAATAATCTCTAAACTTTATTAAAAATTTAACTGTTTATTTGAGAAAATCAAAACCTTTCTCAGCTTAAACCTAAATTATAAAGAGAATATTCACAATGGTTTCAAAAGAGTTAACAAGACACGATCCAATCTTTAAAATTTTGTCTCTCAGCAAAATCAAAAAATACAACTTCAGCAAAATTCTGTAACTTTTTATTGGCTATTTTCCAGGGTTTGATGTTACTCTTTCCCGGATTTCTGCCTGTGGAGTGCCGTTTCCCTCAGTCCTGGCTGAAAAACTAGAACCCATCTACAGCCAATAACCTTGAGGGTTCATTTTTACTTTTTAGGGTTCATTCTTGTCTCTAAGGACTTATTGGTCTTAGCTTTAGTGGGGGTTTCAACACCAGGAAATATGTCACCAACTATAAATTCTACAGTAAAGAGAGGTAGAGGCCGCTGTTCTGCACTAACTTTTTCATGAGAGCGTTTTTTCCAAGCTAACGCATAGAAATATGCCACACTAAGTAGTTGGATCAAGATGTGTATCAGCGTCTATAAATACTTTTGGGAGTCAGGACTTTCTGACCAATACAAGAGTATAGTATTGGGGAAGATATGGTTGCTTCCCATGAAGTAATTTAAATGAGGAATTCCCATGGCTGAGTGATAAGCTATGTTATAATTTAAAACGGCGGAAGGCAAGAAAGGCTTCAATTAGACGCCTTTGCCATAATTATAGTATGCAAAATTCTAACGAGAGTACTGTTTACTCGTTCAACAGTGCCATTGGTCTCAGGGTGGTAGGACGTGAATAATACCCCACATATCCCCATTTAATCATTAAGCTTAAAGATCATCAGAGATGTTAAGTTAGTCCCACTATCTGTAAACAAAGATTGGGACATCCTTACCAATAGATAACACCCTATAAAATAAACTTTGCTGTAATCATGGCACTCACATCCCTGACAGCTTTGGCCTCCACTCATTTTTGAGGTGACCAATGGGCACTATTATATATTGAAATTGCCCAGAAGTATTAGTCAAAAGCCTCACAACGTCCATAGATACAGTATTCCATGCAAAGTTGGGTTCAACCAACTGATGAGGTTGCGTTTTGGTAAAGTTATTCAGCCTGACATTCTTTCCAACAACAGATAATTTTGTGAACGTCAAAAATTCCTAGATAGCCAGTAATGATTCTGTTACAAAATCAGATCTTTTCATAAGTCCGCCATGCCCCATCACTTGTGCCCTAATAGTATCAGTTCGCTCTGTGGGTTGAGGTATACAGATTTTCTTGTCACCTAATACTTTGTAGAGTTTTCCAAGTCAAACAACTGTGTCCTTTCATGGGTTTTAAGCATTGTTGCACTTCCATTTCTTTATTATCATATTGTTGAGTTAACATCTTATCAAAATAACTGGCCACATCAGCCACCAAAGCCACTATAGGCAGTTAAGATAACCTATCAGCGTTTTTATGCTTAGCGCTGGGTCTTTGCTAAATTTTAAATTTGTAAGCCTGAAATTTCAAAGCCCAGCGAGCTAATCTTCCTTTGGGTTCTTTTAATTTTGCAACAAGTATAGAGAAGCTTGATCAGTTACTATTATGAAGTGAACTCAATGGATATAAACCCAGAATTGTTTACATGCATATGAACTACCATAAACTCCTTCTCAGTTACCATAAATTTCTTTCATGAATGCCCAAGGTTTGGCTACAATATGCCAAAGGATGCTCAATTTCATTATATCTATTTGCGATAGCACCTCCCTGACGGTGGAGAGTGAAGCCTCCATCTGAATAATAAACAACTTTTCAAAATTATGGTATCAACTATGGTGCTTGAATCAAGTAAATTTGCTGTTATAAAGGCCAGTTGACAGCTCTTAGTCCACTTATAAAGTATACCTTTTTTGAGGGGGTGAAATAACAGTTCGCCTATTTATTTAAAAAAATCTAAAAGTGCAATTATAACTAGTCATCCCAAGGAATGCTTGAATATCGCACTTATTACTTAGTCGCACCATGCACTCAATAGCCTCAAACTTTGTTGGCTGAGGCCATAAGCCATGTTTATCAATGCCAAACCCCAGGTTAATCACTGCTTATGGAAAAATTACACTTTTGAGGCTTGATCTTCATATCTGCCTTAGAAAAATGGAGGATTACTTCTTCCAGGTGCTGTAAAAGTTATCTGGACGTTCTAGAAAAGCATTGATATCATCTAATAAATGAGAACACAGAAAATTTCCAAATTTTCAAGAATGCTATCCATAGCCCGCTGAAAGGTCTCAGGGGCATTAAACATCCCCTGCGGCATTCTAGTGGGTTGGTAGAGGCCCTGAGCCTTAATCATAGCGCAATTTTCCTGCTCTTCATTGGGAAGCTCCACATGCCAGTAGCCAGAAATTATGTCCATGGCTGAAAAATTGTGCATTGCCTAAATGGACCAGTGAATTGATCTGTGGTATAAGATAAGAATCCTTTTTTGTAATGCTATTAAGTTTATGGCTTTCTATAAACACACATTTATAACATCTTTTTCAATATGATCAATCCAGTAGTGCACAAGGACTCTTAATATGTAATAGCATCCCATATTGCACTAACTGATTAATTTCAGCACTAATAACTTCACCCGCTGCTTTTGAATGTCTAATTGGTCAAAGGTGAATGCGTAAATGACTTCCCAGTAAAATATTGTGAAGTACAAATGAGCACAACCTATATTAGTCATCCTTTGAAAAAAAGCTGAATTTTTTGAAAAAAAATCGGTGCCTTATTCTTCTCAGTCTCAGTTAACACAGCTATACTTTTTTGTGGTAATAAAGATCAAAGGTTTTGCTCCACCTTGCCGCTAAGGACTAACTCATAAAAGTGGCAAAAATCAGAAACATATTGAAATATCTTTGACTAGCAACCTATTACTAAAAGCAATAATCTGATGTCGCTTTACATGAATAGGGTCAGCATATAAATTAGCTAATAGCACCTGAATCTCCTTATGGTTAGTGAGGAAGATATCAGTTGTGGTGACAGTTATAAATTAGATTCAGAATATCAAATATCTCACCATATAATCCTTGAGGGATTTCCAAGTTAATTTTGGTTCCCACTATCATTTTGATGACCCAGCTGAAAGTTATTAGACTTGTAGGCTGTAGCGAAATCCCAGTAGACTATGCAATATGACTGCGTAACTTTCACGTCTGAGCTCAAATCTGCTAATAACCCAAGAGTACTATTCCATTTCTAAAAGCTAAATTTACAACCCACGAGATTGAAGCGCTGAAACGTTATCTTTTTAATCATAAAATAAAAGGAGAGTTTGTTTGAAACTTTCTAAAGTATTCTCCTAAAAGTCAGCCTTTACCATGAGCTCTTATGGATGAGGTCCCAATAAGGAAGCTATATGTTTGATTGGGGAGAACAATAGCTTGAGGGAAAATCACTAGAGAGCCAAAACGCAATGTTAAGGCAATATACACGCCTTCAGAAGTGGTAGGCTGAGGACAGCGGTACCATAACTTTGAGGAATTCTATATATGGAGCTAGACCTAGTTTTTTTTACTAGTTTGGTGGACACAATATTTCTTGGTGTCCTGATGTTCACAATTGTCCAAACTTTAAGTTTAATTCCTTAGATATCAGCATAAGTGCGTCTAAAAAAATACTTTTCCAAAGGAAATAAGTCTAGGACATTTAAAGTTTCTCCTTCCCTTAAAAAATTTTGAATTCTAAACCTAGTTGAGGGCTATATTCTATCAGAGTCTTAATTAGAAAATGCCATTTGGGCCCCCCTCAATCAGGGAATATAACCAGAAATGATTGGAAGCTTTTATAATAATAGTTGTGAGCGTGTAACCTCGCTACTGTTTTGGTTGCCAACTTGGCTTCACCTTTCTTTGAGCATAAGGGTCAAAAGACCCTTTCTTCATCAATTAATTACAGATCTGCTGGAGACAATGTGGCTTTATAATTCTTTAGCCTGACTAAAGGTGAGGTTGAAACTTTTAGCGTTATAACTGGTATGTTTTTATAAGAGGCAGAAGTAAAAAACACAATTCTACTCTTCCCTGGCTATTCCCAAGTTGACCATTTTCATAAGGTTCACCAGAAAAACTCTAGTCTTAGAGATTAATTTAGGGCAATGATTGGCGGAATGCTCAAACTTTTTTAACTACAACAAATGACCTAATTAATACCAGGTTTTGCAAACCAAGGGCCATACAGTCAAGTTAATTACTTAGTGGGGACATATCCTAGTCAGATGGTTCACACAATTCTCATGTCTTTGAATTTGGTGCCTCAAAGTGACAGTTGAATGATAAAGGCAAATCACCATGTGTGTAATATCGTTCTCTATCAAAATCTGGTATCAAAACCCAATAAAGATCCATATAGGGCTCACAGGCGTGGCGAAGAGCAATCTTGGCGTCAAACCCATCAATGACATTAGCCTTAACAGTGTCTGTTTTTTGAGTAGAGCGTTTGGAAAATACTTGAATTACCTC
This sequence comes from Massospora cicadina, assembly GCA_022478985.1. Classification (NCBI taxonomy): domain Eukaryota; kingdom Fungi; phylum Entomophthoromycota; class Entomophthoromycetes; order Entomophthorales; family Entomophthoraceae; genus Massospora; species Massospora cicadina. The sequence goes on along the minus strand of JAKSZP010017193.1, from coordinate 46,829 downwards.
ATCTTTCTTAAAAAAGATATAAAGGAATTCCATCTTAAGTGTAGCACTATTTCAGCTCAAAGTAACTCTTTGATAAGCAAAGCTTTGGCGTTAAAATATGAACCGCTGGCCTTTTTTGGCATAACTAACTCTTCGCTCTAGGGGTCTAATGAGTTCTTCATACCACCAACATTAGCGGTATTTGGCGCTATTGCCATACTAATATCAAAGAGTTCCAGATAATTGTGTACATTTTCATTCTTATTAACCTTGATAAATTAAATTTATTAACCAAAATTGATTTTCATGATAGCAGGGCTGAGGGGCCTGCTGTGACCCACTACAGCTGTAATCTGCTGTATTATTACGTTAGGAGGAATCTCAAACAATCAGAATGAAGGAGAAAACAGCAGCCTTATTACAAATAACCCGTGCATCAACACCCTCGCTATATGGTTCCACTGGAAAAATTCATGTAGCAACTTGACCTAGATGACACTGGCAAATATTCTGATGAACCTCCAACTTAAGTTGGTTTATTACTTCAAAATATATAGTGGCATACGCTTAAATTTTAATTTTTATGTTGTTAATTGTTTGATTAGCGGACTGAAATTCTGCTATTAAGGCTATATCTTGCACTTCTAAGGTCCTTACGTGATATTCCAAGTTTGTGATTTGAAGACTATGGCCTAATGTTATATCAGAAAATAGGCCAAAATGAGCTTTCTAAATCCGCTTTTAATCGACCAATTTTATTAGGCTAGTTTGGCAAAGTCTCAGGGACAGGACCTTCAATGCCCATAATATGAGCTCTTTCCTCGGAGGGTATTTCCTAATATGTGACTAGACTCCATAATAGTAAACTTAATAAACTAAACTGTGTGTGACCCCCTGTATTGAACACCAAATGTTAAAACTGGCGCTAGAGCCTAGTATTTTAACTGCACAGGTAACTACACTAATAACTTAAGGCTCTGCATGTTGTTAGTAACTTTTATCAAAAAATTCATAACACAGAGAACTAAAGCAGAACTAGGTGTTTTTATTTAAAACAACAATAGAGCTCATTATAGTATCAAGTACTTTTAAAGGCTCATGGCTTGCTTAAGTATATGAACTGATCATCTTGAAACACTAAACTCAAAAAAGCATCCCTTTCCATTTACAATTTTCCTCAGCTAAGCTCTTTCAACCAGCATTCACTTTGATGCTTCTCTAATTACCAATCATTTATAGGTTGGTAGACTGATGTGGTGATATTCAAATTGGGACAATTAAATAACGCCTAAAGCTTGGAGTAATTTCCTTGAAAAGATATAATCTTCCAGACTTAGTTAACTAATGCCAAATGGCCCTATTAAATAACAACCCTATTATCAATCTTTTACTCCAGCATGGGGCAACAGAAAGTAATTCTGCCAAATGAAATATGAATCAATAAAGTTATCAAGGCCACAGTTTCAGAATCTGAAAGGTCTAGTTAATGAGAGTTCTGCTGGCAGTGTTTTATGAAATTTGACAAACAGTAGATTAATACTTTAGGCTTATATTTATGAAAGCAAGAACTCTCATTCCGCTCAGAATACCTTTTCAAGCAAAATTACATAAATTAGTAAAAGCAAATCCTAATCGCCCGTTGTAGTTTTGCTCTGATGTCCTCAGATTCTCCACTGGCTGCTCCAGTGTGGGGCAGCGGTGAAACTCCCCTGCCATTTTCCGTCCAGCAGAAAAACGTGCTTAAACTGGTTCACCCATTAATTTCAAACCCATGGGACAGTTTGTTCCTCCCAAGGATCTTGACGTCAACCTTGCTCATACCCAAGCAGTACCTTGCTGCCCCCTGGTGCTCCTCTGGAGCAACATGCGCTACGGCCTAAGGGTCAAATATGGGAAACTATTCCCATACCATGACTAAGCCATTATAAAAATAGCACAGGAGGTGATGACACCCGCCAGATTCATAGATTTCTACCCCTATAAGGGGTATTTTAACCTCAGCTTCACCTGTGAAGCTGACGCTGCCACTGCAGCAACTGTGCCCTGGTATTCCAGGATACCCCTCTTCTCACAACTCGGACCCAGCTCCCAGTGGACACCACTTTGGTGGTCCAGTTTGCTGGTTTGCCCACCCACCTCCCCCTAAAGTGCTCCACCAGGAGCTGATGGATGTTTTGGCAGCCTATAAATCTAACCCCATCCTACAATTTGTGGTTCCAAATGGGGCTGCTCGTCTTGCTGGGGCTTGGGCATATGCCATGATCTGCCCTGAATTTAGCAAAATTGCTGTATGATTCCTCCTCGTGAAGTCATTCCTTCTGTGCCTGACCATACGTTTTGGGCCCGCGTCAAGGGCAGGTGGATGATCTGTCCGTTACTTTTTAATTTGGACCACTTGAAATGCAAGTGCCCCTCCATAGCCACTTTCAATGGATTGGTTGACTCATCTGCCAACCTCCAATCTGCCACCCACCCCATACAAGTTCCAGTATAGGGCACAATCCTACCTCCCCCTCCCCAAAACTGGAAGCTTCAGCAGCACCTGCTGCCACCAATCAGCCTCCTCCTTGCCCCAATGCCACACATGATTCCTATATAGCATCAGATTGAATCCCAGTTTGAACCCATGCTTCCTCCAACAATCAACCAAACCTCAACCAAATGCTGATTCCCCAATTCATTTCAGACAAAGCCCTTGGGAGTTATTGGCTGTATTGACTAATCAGTTAGCTCATTGAAGAACCATCTCTGAAAATTGAGCGGCTTGTTAATGCAGAATGTGATGCCAAATACCCCCTCGATTATATACCCCTCAGCCAAATGCTGAATCATTTTGCAGTGATCACCAGCTTACAGTCGAAGCAGCTGCAACACCAGTTGTCTTCCCCTTTATAAATCTGTCTCCAAATCAGTGGCGATGCTCACAGGAAGAATTACACCTCCTGTTATCCCCAAAAGTTTTACTCAAAAGAGTAAAATCACAGTAAAACAGTTACACAAAAACGTTAACAATTCTATCTAGAACGTGGTAACTATAACATGGAACCCAAAAGCTAAAATTACCCAAACCAACATCGCCACATTTATATAGATCCAAAATCTCTTTCTGCTAAGCATCACTTTTCAAAAATCAATTCAGCCTGAAATTTAGCTTTACTAAAGAGATTTACGAAAACTATTAGCAAATATGGCGGGAAACCCCGCAAAAGAACCCGCAGGCTATGCCAAACGAGCCAGCACCACCCCCAAACGAAGCAACCCTCGGTTACCCACCTCAGGGTCAACCAGAATCACCCGCTCTCAAGCAGCAGCCATGAAAGCAGGCACCACCCCCCAACCTGGAGCTACTCCAACTAGCGCCAGTTCACCTGATCGCACTTCTGCAACCTGCACGCCTAACAGCTCTGTGTGTGCTGCCTCCCACCAACCCGCTGGGCCCCCTCCAACCAAGGAGGCCATCACCCACGCTGTTTTAATGGCGTCTGCTCAGTTGAATGCAACTCAGCCCATCCAGACATTCACCTCCCCCATTGTGTCAGCTAATTCAGCCCCATCTATTATTGCTGACGCCGTGTTTCTGGCTCCCTCCATGAGGGGCGATACCCAGCTACCTGGCCCCCAAATCCTCAGATGTAAGGTTGGATTAGCCGCACATTCTGGTTCACTAAGCACCAAATTGGGACAATCTACTCTTCCCAATGAGGATTCAAATGGTTCGGATTTTGGAACTTCACACCAGTTCCAATCTCACCCGTCCCATTTAAACCCCGTAATTGGCACTTCTCAAGTCGGCACTTTATCGCAATATGCTGAAAACGACCAATTCACTAATCAGCCAATGAGTTTTGCCCACGAAATCACAGCAAACACTCGGGCTGAATTTACCCAAATAGATTAGGATGGTGATGAAGCATCTCCCTCCTCCCAATTGGCTGGAGTTAATTCCAATCTGGATGGGACTCCCCAATTTAGCGAGGCCCAACAATCACCTGGCCCCAAATCCTCAGATGTAAGGTTGGATTAGCCGCACATTCTGGTTCACTAAGCACCAAATTGGGACAATCTACTCTTCCCAATGAGGATTCAAATGGTTCAGATTTTGGAACTTCACACCAGTTCCAATCTCACCCGTCCCATTTAAACCCCATAATCGGCACTTCTCAAGTCGGCACTTTATCTCAATATGCTGAAAACGACCAATTCACCAATCAGCCAGTGAGTTTTGCCCACGAAATCACAGCAAATACTCAGGCTGAATTTACCCAAATAGATTGGGATGGTGATGAAACATCTCCCTCCTCCCAACTGGCTGGAGTTAATTCCAATCTGGATGGGCCTCCCCAATTTAGCGAGGCCCAACAAACCGCCCCTCAATTTAATATGACGCCAGCAACTGCTGTAACATTCCAGAAACAAGGGAACTCCGCAAACTTGTCCAAACCACCAGCTCACACTCAACCTGCAATTGCAGCCCAAAGCAAACACAAACGTACCAAAGGAGCCACTGGGGCGTGGCAAAAACCTCTGGCACCAACGCTACCCAAAGCTGATCCCCGTGAAGTGGCGTTTATTGCCGATGTTAAGAAGAAATGGGCCGAAACTAGAGCGCAAAAAGCTCTACCTCGCTCAACCCTCTCCCACGCAATTCGCCTTTATTATGGGCATAACCCTGTTGAATTCTATACAGAGGATTACTTCTCATACTTTGCAGCGATTGCGGAGACATTCCCTATTAACACCACCATCCATGAATCAGTGGAGGGCCACTACATCGATGTGGGCTTCACTGAAGCTGCCCTTGCTGACCATGCTGCCACCCTCCAGGTCATTATTCCACGCGGATCTCTTCGCATCTCCCGCACACGCTCTCACCTGGAGAAAATTTCATGGGTTACTTTTTCCAACCTACCAACGACTGTTGATCCTGAGTCTCTTAAACTGGCACTCCATCGTGGTTTAATGGAGTTTGGGTCTGTTCTTTCAGTGGACTTTAGTGTCCCCTCTTACTATGCTTCCACTCAAAGAGCTCGCACTGCTAGGGCGTCATTCATCCCCTCCCCACTGTATCCCATAACATTGAGGTTATTCCTCGTGTGGCGGTAGTTGGGGCATGCCCTGAGATCTTTTTTGTCGACCCTGATCAGGCGCGCCCCCGGTGTTCATGGTGTAACGCCCTTGGACACTTGTATAGTGGCTGCACAGCTCGAAAACAAGCCCTCTTAGCCACCACCCAGGGGCCTAAAACAGGCCAAAAACGATCCCACATGGCTGCAGCAGCAATTCCACAACCCACACAATGGGTTCCCGTTCAAGACCTGTCCCCTGAGTCCTTACGCCTAGCAGTTGAAACAGCTAACCCCACTATTGGTGTGGGATACCTTCGCGCTCATGCCCCCTTCCAATGGGCACCCCCTCCAATCTCCCAGAGTCAACTCCCTCTCTCACCAAGCGCAAGGCATCTCCCACAGGGTGCCCCTCGTCAGCCACCCCCACTCAGGGCTCCGCGGCACCCCCACCAACCCCCACCAGCGATTTATCGCATCAGCCCTCAGCTCCCAATGGAGCTATGCCCACCAGCATGGACTGGCAACTCGCGGCCTGCAGTAGAAGTGCCACCTCAAAGAGTCCTACCCCAACCCCACAGTCCATTTCGCGCGGATCCTTTGCAGTGTTGGAGGAAGTGAATATGGACTCAGACTCATCAAATGGGGACACCGCGGAGGTCACCATTGAGCACCCTCAGGTCCTTCCCCTGCAACGGAGCGGGGCAGCATCCTAGGCTGGCTTACTGGGTCCTCCGCCCCCACCCTCTCCTTCCCCTCAGAACCCTCAACGCTCCTCACGGATTGCAGCTAATAGTCAAGCTAAAGGACTCAAAACTAGCCGCCTCACAGCAGCAGGTTTAAGCGCTGGCAACCCCCCAGGACATGGAGGGGAACAGCTATGAGTCCCCATGGCAGCACCCTGGCCCTGCAATCCATCAACGCAAATGGGTTGCGGGACTTTAAGCGGAGAGCCCGCCTCCTCCGAAACTTCAGGTCAGCACAAATTGACATCGCTGCTGTCCAGGAGCCCCATATCCTCCCCCACGAACAATCTGCATGGAATGAACAGTTTGGAGGCAACTCCTTCTGGACAAACCATGCCACCCTTATTGTTTTGAATCCTCGGGTTAAAACCCATTCTTTTTCACAATATCTAGGTGGCCGCCTCATACTGGCCAAACTCACCACTCCTGACTTCTCCTTCTTCGCTGCAAGCATCTACCTGCCTAATGCAGGTCAGGAGCAAAATCGGCTCTTGGAAGAGCTCCTCCAACTCAATCTCCCACGGAATACAGTTCTCTTAGGAGATTTCAACACAACCATAAGTCGCGTCCGTGACTCTTACCCCCTGCAGCAAAGGAACGCCCTGGATCAAGTCGCCTCCAGGATTTCCTTCGCCTGAGTGGCTTTATAGATGCGCTTCCACCCTCCGCGTCTGGCCTAGGTTGCATGACTAGGATCCAGTATGATGGAGGAGCTTTCCAGTCAGCGTCACGCATAGATATGGCACTGATTGGCCCCCTGCTAATTGGCCGCGTCTCCTCTCCCATCTCTCGTGACAACCATCTGAGTGATCACAGGTCACTCACCATTGTCCTCACCACCACACTTAGACCGTCGCGTAGGTTCTGGCCTAGGGTTGCCCCAGCTCTTCTCAACAACCCCTTCACTAAGGAGAAGCTGTCTATGACCATCCGGGAGACTCTCACCTCCCCCCACCCCACCTGCTTGACCACAAGGCTAGATGGGCGGTGACCAAGGAGGGCATCACCCGCGTTGCTTACAACTGTGCCAAAGCCCAGATGACTGCAGCTCGCGCCAGAGCCAAAAGGGCGGAAGCCAGAATCAGACATCTAGAGCGAAACTGCCAGCCTTCGCCATCTCCCAGATGGTTGGAAGACTGGGAAGCGGCGCAGGAAGCACTCCGCTTGGAGCTCACACTGCAGGAAGAACGGGCAGCAAACTTTACAACATCTCGTTACTATGCTCAATGGGAACGCCCCACCCGCTTCTTCTTTCATAAACAGAAAGCCCGGTCAACAGCGCAGGATATTACTGCACTGAAGATTGGCACTACAACCACTTCAGATAAGGAGGAAATCACGCAGGAACTACACCGCTTCTACTCCAGCCTCTTCCATGCCACCCAGGTGGACCCATCGGACATCCGAGACTTCCTGTGGCGGGCTCCAGAGCCGCCCATTGACCCACGGGCTGATGAGGCTCTACTGGAGCCTATTTCCATCCAGGAGGTGATGGAAACCCTTCTGAAATCCCCACGGCTTAAAGCCCCAGGCCCAGATGGAATACCCTTTGAGGTGTACCTTCTGGAACCTGCAGTGATAGCCAGAACCCTCCGCGACCTCTTCGCTGCACTCTTGGTGAATGGCGAGGTCCTCCCTGACTCCAGAGGCTCAATCACGACCCTCATTCACAAGAAGTCAGACCGTGAGAACCTGGCGAACTGGCGCCCCATAGCGTTGATCAACACAGACCACAAGCTCTTCACAAAGCTTCTGGCCAACCGCATCACCAAATGGATGTCACCTCGCCTCTCCCCATCCCAGTACGGTTTTATTCCGGGGAGGTCGTTATGGGACAACTATAATGACCTTCACGTGACTTTGACTGCTAACTCTCGTAAGGTGAATGGCTTTGTGGCTCTTCTGGATATGGAGAAAGCTAATGATCGGGTAGCCTGGAAGTATATTGATGCTTCCCTGGCCCGCTTCCATCTCCCACCCGCAGCTAGGCGCTGGATATCATCGCTCTATGACCAGCTCCACACCAGAGTCCTGGCGCCAATGGGTTTTACAGTGGCAGTACCAGTTGGACAAGGTCTCCGGCAAGGGGACCCCCTGAGCCCTATCCTTTTTAACATCACCCTTGACCCCCTCTTGGCCTCCTTACAGGATAAGCTAACAGGGATTCTGGTCCCAGGTAAAGCCCCCACACGCACCATGGCATTTGCAGATGACACTGCCATTGCATTTGGCTGCCCTGGGGATGTTGCCCTCGCTGCTGTGACCATTGAGAGGTACACCAAGGCGTCCAACGCCATGGTCAACACCTCCAAGACAACAGTTGTACAGGTTGGCTCCCCCACCTTCCCCCACCATTTGGTATTGAACCTGAGCGCGGTACCTTCCGTCACCTGGGCGTTCTCACCAACCAACAAGGAGTTGCGCTAAAAGACAATGAGGACTTGCTCCTTGCAGCAGTTAACTCCAGGATTGCCAGCTGGAACCGGCGGCACATCACCCCCCAGGGTCGAGCTCTGATGGCCAATGTGTTCCTCCTCTCCAAAGTCTGGTTCCTAGCGCACGTCTGCCCATTCACAGATGCCTTTTATACGCGGCTCAATGTACTCCTCCGCTGTTGGATCTAGGGCTCAAACCATCCACCAATAGCCCTCTCAACCATTGCCCGACCCTGCAATGAAGGGGGCCTAGGGCTTCTGGACACGCGATCCCACGCCACCACAATCTTCCTGAAGTTATTATGGCCGATTGTCTGCTGGGACGCGACCCCCATGCCCCAATGGGCGCCCGCCCTCCGCCAGTCAGTGTCAGCAGCTCTGGGTCTTCCTAGAGCATCTCTGACCTCATTAGGGAGTGGCTCACAAACCACCCAGGCCATCGCCTAAAACCATCCTCATCCCCCTACTGGAACCAGGCTCTCCTTGCCCTGAAACGAGTAGGCGCGCGGATCCACCATGCCTTCCCATACAGAAGGGAAGGCCCTGGCCTCAGCCCACGTCGCCATGCAATTGTGCACAATGGACAAGTTGTCACAACTCGCCTCAACCCCCAATATCGTCCTCCCATCCGCCCAAGACTCCTTGAGCTCCTCCCTCCCTCCGTGAGATTTGACCTTAAGGAATTGTGGAAGGACGTCTATCACCCCATCCTGTCAGCAAAGGTGTCCAACACCTTATGGAGAGTGCTCCACTGTTCATACAGGACAGGGGGACCGGACTGGCCCTACCTTCCAGCACCAAAGCTGCCCCCGCTGTGTGGAGCCTATTGACTCCCACCTCCATCGTTTTTTCACCTGTCCAGGTGTCGCCGCATTTTGGCCAAAGGCCCGCGCGCTCCTCCATGCTCAGCCCTGGTCTGGACACCCTGTGCAAGACCTCATGTTTGAGCAGACATTGCCTGGTTGCCACCGACCCCTCCGTGTCCTCGCCTATGCCACAGCCATCTGGACCATCCATAACTCCTTCCTTCGTGCTGCCTTTGACCAGCAGGTGTGGACCCTTCCACACATGATCACCCACTTTCAGGTACACTTTGAGATGGCCCTGAAGGTCTGCACTATGTCGCCAACCCTCCCCCGCTCAGTTGTCACTGCAGCATGGCTCTGGCGCGCAAACCCCCTCCCTTTCTCGATGCCTCCTCCCTCCCCTTCCCTCGCCTCATATATATATATATATATATATATATATATATATATATATATATATATATATATATATATATATATATATATATATATATATATATATATATATATATATATATATATATATATATATATATATATATATATATATATATATATATATATATATATATATATATATATATATATATATATATATATATATATATATATATATATATATATATATATATATATATATATATATATATATATATATATATATATATATATATATATATATATATATATATATATATATATATATATATATATATATATATATATACGGCTCTTAGGAGCCCAGGCGTAATTCAATAAACATCGATGAATCCCCCCACACACACACACACACACACACACACACACACACACACACACACACACACACACACATTGGGTTGGGACCATCTAGTACTAAAAAAAAATCGCCACATTTGCTAAACTCCCAGATTCCCGCATTAAAGCTGAACAAGATTTAGCCAAATATATTGATGCCATTTTCCTTGCTGGAAATTTCCATTAAATACCAATTATAGTGATATCAAACCACATGCTGCAGATGCCCCAACGCCCTTGATGTCTACCTTGACACGCGCTTTACTATGGGAGGAAGAAGCTGCTGCCAAAGAGGAGCACCCAATCCCCATCCCCTTCTGCCATGGAGTGATAAGTGGTTTCCGCTGCCCACCTGGTTGGTTGTTTTGTTCAAAGTGTATCACTCAATACGCTCATTTGGGCGTTTTGTTTGAACCAATTAGTTATGTTATTTTAAGTTTTAGTTTTAGTTTAGGTAATGTCCATCCCCTGGTCGTCTTACCTTAAATAATTAATCCTTATAAAAGCAAATGATGCGTGGCAAAGTAACGTCACTTAATTCTGCTATCTAATTATCAGTCATAATATGAAATAAAAGATATTGAATTATGGTATCCAGATGGTTGGTCAACCCAAATTACAACAGATGGGCATTTGCATTTGTGGATGAGTGGATCAAGGATAAGGTTTACGTAAGAGGGATAAAATGGTTACCATGATGGAGATCACTCTGCAGACAAACCAAATTGGTCAGGAGACTTGAGCCACAAACTGCCATTGCGGCTGTTTCAGTAAGCAACATTGCCCAGTTTAAAATCAATATGGAAGCTGAAACCTGTGTAGGCAGGCTTTAAGGCAAGTTCAGTTATCACGGTCATAGCTTTTTGTTGATCCAGGAATACAAGAGCACCAGTGGCAGGGGATTGGCAGATGTTAGCTAATGTTTGGATGTTATACCATATAAATCAAATGGTTATGAAGCCAAATGTATAGGTGATACACTTCAGATGCAACTTCCCCAATGCGCTAAGACATAGTTTTGGAAGAATGTTTGGTATCAGTGTTATTAATCGAGATAAGGCGCTAGTTTTCAAAATCCACGTATCACCTTTTTTTAACAAAATTACCATATATGCCTATTGACCGCTGAAGGAAAAATTCTCCAACAGACATTTATTTTATAGAGGCTAAAAGTGGTTTGAATATAATAGAGTAATCTTTTTGTAAAATTCATTAGGAATCCCATCAGTGACTGGGTATTTCCTGTGTGGCACATTATTAACAGCAAACCAGAGTTCATCATGCAAAGATTAAATTCATTAGATTTGGGTATCAGGCGGCAGTGCAGATATGTGAGATATCAAGGTATGAGTTGATTTTGGCAGGCATGACAGGGTTAGACCTGTAAAACTCAGAGTAAAACTTGTGAATTTTGGTGGACACCTCCTTAAGCGTGTTTGCGATGTAATTGTCTATCCACCAAGCCTGGATACAAGACATGGTTATTTTAGGAGAGAAAAGGTGGTGGAAGCGTTAGGTTGAACATGTCTCATTTGTTTTAATATTTTGGCTTTGTACTGAACACTAATGCAGTATTGTGTTATCTTACCAGTGCATATAAGTAAGCGGACACCTCAGCCCACATGTGGCGCCATGAAAGGCTGTAATCTGCAGCAGGGATACTGCTTTCCAGGTAATTCACCTCCACTAAAGTGCACCTAATGACTGCTGAGGTAGCAAAAGGAGCTAAATTATAAATTTGTGGTGAGCCTAGAAAACTGTTTGACTTAAAGTCATACCATGTGGTGAGAGGATAGGCGCAGAAATGAGTCATAAATCCTGTGTCAAAATTGCAGTTTTGACCCAGTTTGAGGACCAGGTAAAGTGAGATTGGAAAGGTGAAGCTTACTCCATTGAGGCGCATGTGCCACCGGGCATGACAGAGTAAATTATACCAAAAATAGTCTGTGGTCAGAAGATTTAATTTAGAGGTGTTAAAGTAAAATTTTAAGGCGAAAACCTAATGGTGCAAGAATGAAATTTATGTGCGACATACACAGCAACTGACTGTTATATATATGAGGGCGAGTCATTCTATGAAGAAGGGGAGAGTGTTTGGGAAGGGTGTCATAGAAGTACATGGTAACCTTCAGGATGAAAAATTCAATGTGTCCCTGTGGGGGTGTCAGACAATTACAAGACTTTTGTATTTGAAAAGTGTGATTTGGAGGTAAATGATGAAAAAATTGGCTAAAAGACCCTGGTCAATTCCCTGTGGAACCCCTCAAATTGGGGTAACACTTCTATTAATAATCGGGCAAATATAATGGTTTGGGCGGTTAAATTGCACCAATTCATCTTCCAAATCTGGGGAGTTTGTTAAAGGCTCCTCTCCAAGTTACTTCTAGTTGAGTGCAGCCTACACCGCAGAGAACATCCCCTTTTATGAGTCAGAGGGGGTCCAACAAGGTGAAAAAAATTTCAACCCAGTGATTGGGTAAATTAAAAACTTTACTGCATGGATATATCCTACCTGACCTCCATTGGCTGTCCTGTCAAAGTGAAGCGAATTTGTACGATCCAATAGGTTGAATCTCAATATTCCCTAATTTGGACTTTACTAAGCAATCTGAAATTTGAGCCTCAACATCTTAAATACTAAGTAATGACTTTAAAAAGATGGTTTGTTTATTATCCCCCACAGCAAATAATAAATTATATAAAAATATATCATACTAGTATTTTAGTGTTTATTTTTTTATTAAAAGTGATGAAAATTAATCCCCAAATAAAATTGTTGGATATTAGGTTCAAAATGCACCCATGAGCATTTGAAAAGCCTAAATTCTAAGAGGGGGTCAACCATAGAAGGCCATTGGTCTTTGTCTGGGTTCACCCAAGTTTATGCCACCAACCACAAAGATATTAGATGGAAGGGGAAGTGGAGTAACATCAAAAAATAGCTAACAGTCTTTGCACATGTTAGGGTATAAACACTAGCAATTGTATGTAATTAATCACACAAGAAGGTGTTGTCTGTATGCAGCAAGTCAAAAAAGTTTTTTGAGAAATTTATTTGAAGTTATGGTTCGCTCATATTAACATCCTAAAGTGCAGTGACCAAAATGATGAAGTAGGGAGGAGCATGCGTGCTCATACCTCCTCATCCACTTGTGGACAGTGGTTTTCCAATATTTTCAAGATGTAAATAAGGAGCTTCATAGTAAACTCAGTTTCTTGTCTTAGGATGGAGAGGCCTTGAGTCCTGCATTGTTTATTGTCCCTATTTCCACTGAGCTTCCAGAACGCCTCAGAAGCGATTAAGAGCCCCAGCCCTACCCCTATACTCTCCATTAGCATCATGGCATCATTACTACAAGTACCAAACTGGTGGCTGGAACTTTAGTATATTCAGTAACGTTCAAAACTTCTGATTTAAGAAAAAAATTTGTGAGCACTAAAATTCAGCTATGGTGCGCTTCCAGTCCACCATTAATGGGGTCATTTAATTTGGTTGAAATTTGGTGGGAAAACTCAGTTCTAGTTAATGCACAGGTTGCTTGCGTGGGTGTGCAAATCTCTAGGAGTTGGTCTGAGGGCTGGTGAAATCTGACTGGATTCCAGTTTAGGATTAAGCGGATGTAGAATAATTTTCGTCTTGTCATACTGAATCTGTATATGTGAGATGGAGGTCATCACTGAAGTTGTCGCCTTAGCAGCAGCTTATGGGCCTGTTTGGCCTGCTTACATTCCTGTATGGACATGGGATCAACTTTAATATATTGACCTGTTTTTCCCCAGTGAAAGGCGGCAGTTGTATCAACTACACATTTATAATTGTTACTGGTTTCATCCATAGTCTCAAAAACATACTTATACTCTATCATGCCATCTTTGATAGTGAAAACGTGGATTTTGTGTCCAAAATCCAGTAAGTAGGTGCAAATGGGTGGTGCGCTATCCACTTTTTCCCTGAAATATTGAGACTGCTTTCCATCAATTTTGAGAGTAGCAAGCACATGGGATTCTAGTAAAATCGGCTGCATTTTTCTGATAAGGGCAATAACTGCAGTAGCCTTATCTGTACTAAGGTCTGGCATATGGAAGGTGTCTAATTTCAAATGATTTAATTTCTCCATAGAAGGAAAGACCAGCGCTGAGGTGTTGCTCAATGACTTTGCGAGTCACATCATCAGAAGGTGACTAAAAGAAATAAAATAATTTTTATTCTTTGTCCAAAGTGTGCGCTTAGTCACAATCACCCATTGGCTTTCTGGGAGTTTAACCACAATGCGCATCTGTTCAGCATCATTTGCCTCTTCCGCCACTTCACTCCCAAGGTCCAACCATCCATGGAGGGCAGTATGGGTTGCCAATTAAATGTCATGTGGTAAGTACTTTTCTAGATTTTTACAAAACTTTTCCCAGAGGGTCATTGAATCCATCATAGGAAAATCTAAAAGCCCATGTTCTACAAATAATAACAGTCAATAATGAGGCATATTAATGTTGTTGGGATTTCAGTATGCCCACATGATCCAGCTTAATTAATTATATTAATATTTTCATTTTCATATGTGGATGATTTACCATAGCAGATGTGGGAGTTATCATATGATATTGAAACTATTGATTTCTGTTATTAATTATGGGATATTGATTATTTTGATGGGATTTGACATGCTAAATTACTATGTTTCATCAGAGAATATTCCTAGCAATGTTTTACTAAGGATTTATCATTGATTTTACAAATGATAATTCAAATATATACATGAATCAGTTGTAGTTTGTCATCAATTGATTAAGGATTTATTGTTAGTTGCTAAGCTTTTACAATAATTTTAGTAGCAACTTGTGGGTTAAATAAGTTTTAGGCAACATGACCTGCTATAGATTGGTAAAAGGTTACATTACCTTCTCAAGTTCCGGGCTTAATAAGGATAATTCTCTAGGGTTGAGTGAAGATGTTAGGCCACATTTTTCAGATACTTAACCCAAGAGGTGTCATGTTCTAGCCATCAGTAAAATCTAGCTAATCAGATGAAGTAAAACATCATTTTTGGACAACTCTCAAGGGATAACCATTAGTGATGGCTTCCATTCCTATTAGGGCGCCAACAAAAGAGTATGGCGGATTTCCTTATATAATTTCTTTGGTTTCTTAGTAAAAGCAAAATTGATATTGTAGTATATATTTTGGCTGTTAAAAATTTTTTATTGTACTCGTGTGATTAAGTTAATGGATAGTTTTCCTTTGTCTATATATTGCTTTCTAGTTCTTAAAGATCTCTTGTGTCAAAAGAGAAAGGGAACTTTTGCTTGGTACAGAAGTTACCAACTCTAGAGGAAAATATGAAGAGATAATGTTACTTTGTCTGGAAGATTACAAATACCTCTAAGTCTCAGAAGGAAGAGCATCAGCACCTGTAGAGCGTTGAAGACATGCATAGTTTGGTTGTAATGAGATCAACTAAGACGATAGTCATCATAATATTGTCAAATTATTCATTATTATCATCAATTTATTCAACTCACACATTAAACATGTACAATAAACATGAAAAGTTTACAGATGTATTTGTTAAATTTGGTGTATCTTTCTAAGAATTCTGCTGGGTAAGCCACAGCGTATTTTTATTTGGTGCCTGTTCACCTAAATTTACAGAGCGTTTATGTAACTTGGTGGTTTAAAGAAAAGCCCTGTTCCCTTTACCACATTTTCCCGAGCCTAACCATACTTTGGTGCCTCCTCATCTCGCCAACATAGATTAAACTAAAAGTCTTGAAATAAATCAGTTGCAATAGTGTTTGAAACAGGAAAAAAGCCAGCTAATAAGAGTGAAAAGCACACAGTTTGTAAAGACAAAGAGATTAAACAAAGCGTAGTGGGTGATGTATGAGCCAAAAGTGAATGGCATGGATAAAAAAAATGAAACTAAACATAATTATCTGCTCCTTATAGCAATTTTAGGAAAAATGGCGCAGGACGGGAAGTATGGTTAAAGCGGGAGGCAATTATGGCCATCATAATGGCTCCTTGGTCATATCTAAATAAATTTATGTTAAAACTTAATTTTGGATGATTAAAAAGAGAAAGCAGTTTATTCTCACTGCAAAGTTGTTTTTGAAGAGAGTGCCACACTTGGAGCATAGCCCAGAGAGGATAGTGGTAGAAAGGATGCAAATGTTAGCCAAAAAAGTTTCTGATATACTTGGTTCACTATCTTGAACTGGGTGGTTGTTTGTAGGTTAAGGTTCTCCTAAAAGACCTTCCTTGGTGTGGTCCAAGCACTGAGAGGCGTCAGCAGAGATTTATAAAACATACATGGTTCATAATGGGTGTGGCATAAAAAGGGTGGTATATTAAAAGAGGATGCAGGAGAGGACAGCTCAGCACACCACTCCTTAGCCTCGCTACAGGTGTGAGGCAACTAGGGGACATTAATGGTGGGGAGTGGTGGCAAGTTGTTGCAGTTGGATTTTAGGTTAGATGGTCCATGGAGCATATTAAAACTATTTCATAGGTGGAATGGGAGGTTTTAAGTAATTCAAGAATCATATCAAACTTATTAGGACTATTAATTAATAAAAATATTAAAATAATTATATTATAATAATAAAAATTAAGATCTCAGTGATGCACGTTGGCCCAGCTGGTAAAATAGTCATTTAACTGACCCTGCTCTTTGGGATTTTTAGGGCAAACAACTTAACAGCTCTTGGTTTTCCAGCACTATAAAGGCCATGTTAGCCGCTGGATTTTAGCAAACTCTTCCCTGGAGGTGGCTTAGAGGTATCAATGGGCTTAACCACTTAAAGTCTGGTTAAGAGGCCCAGAGCTTATTGAATACTCTCATTTCCTTGGTTGTTTGAAGGTCATAGGGCACTCGGGGACCTGGAAAAGATCATTATTTTTTGTTGGGCTAGCTGGGTAAAAGCTCCTACTGACACTACGGGATTCCGGCTCTTCAAAGTACCAGGTGGTATTACCAAAATAAGTTAAAAAGATTCTTAATCTGTCTATCAATCAAGTTAGCCTACAACTTGATATAAGGGTAAGTGTCAGATATTGAGATAATAAGAGATAAGATTCCTACTCCTAAATAAAGCCCAGATAAGTCAACTCATAATCCCTTACAATCAAGTCTGTCTCTGAAGGCATCAATAAAAATTTGATAAAATATTCTCATGAACATGAGAATTAATGGAGATCCCTTATAACATTGTATCTCTGCTTCCTGATCCTTGAAAGGCGCAACTCCTAACAATGTAGTCACAAGGATGACGTTGACTAGAACAATGAAGGCCTCATCTAGGCAGTCATTATGGAAAGATGCAGATAATTCTGTTTGATGGGGCATCAAGGTACCCTCAGCATTATGTCTCCACTCATCTTAAAAATGTCAAATACTTTTAACTGAAAAAGTAGACTATTAACACCTTCTTTTTGTCTTCATTGACTACTCTTCTGATCTACAGCTTCAAGACTCACTTCAAACTTTAGCTACAATCAATAGAACTAGTAGGCTGACAAAAAGAGATGTGATAAGCATATTGATATATATAACATACCTAAATTAAGTACTAGAGATTAATTGAGTATAGTAAAGATCCATTTCAATCCATGGTTAGATGAATTACAAAGAAAGATATAAATTGTTAGTTTGTAATAGAATTGCTTAATTATTTTAATATTAATAATTTAAAGCCTAATAAAATAGATTCAATGGTACAACACGTACAACTAACAATTGATGAAACATAATCCTAAAGTAGAGTCTTAACCCATAGTAGGGCAAAATTTGAA
The DNA here is from genome assembly GCA_022478985.1 of Massospora cicadina. NCBI lineage: Eukaryota > Fungi > Entomophthoromycota > Entomophthoromycetes > Entomophthorales > Entomophthoraceae > Massospora > Massospora cicadina. The sequence goes on along the minus strand of JAKSZP010017193.1, from coordinate 29,234 downwards.
AATCAAAATGCACAAACGCCATTGTGGCATTTAAGAACTCCGTTTTACTCCATATGCCAATTACATAAAATTAATAAATTTACATAAATATCTAAAGCACAGCTCCCAAGTGTGAATCCTGAGTTATGCAAAATGGGCTTTATCTTGAAGAAATAATAATAATTTTAGTTGGGGAAGTGGTGAAACATACCATAAAATGAAGTAGTAGCCTAGTAAGAGCTATTTATATACTAATGATCTAGGTGTAGAAGTTTAAATAATGCTGTCATCTCACAAATGCTAGCTGGTGTGTTAGAAGCCAAATTCTGATAATTTCGCCAGAAAATAGTATTTATAAAAAATATTATTTCAATTTACTTTCTCGTGAAAATTAAGTATCATTGTAGAATGGGATTGCGATTGTTGGCGTAGAAAATTTCCTAAGTCAAACTTTAGGAAATGCCTTTTGAAAAACGCTTATTGTTACAAAAGTTAGTGATTGATAATCTGTTACCCATATTGAGGTAAGACAGAAAGTCATGTTTACCACATGTTCATAGGACAACCTGAGAAGTTATATGCCATCAGGATGGGGCCTGCAACTAATTTCATGAGAAGAGGAACCAATTGCTTTACTAATGAAGATGCCACAAATATCGCATATAATGAGTTCATGTGCAGAACTTGAAATCTTTTCTTAGGTCTCGTTCTAGGGGAGTATAATGTTGATAAAGGTTCAACTATAGGTGTAGATCCCTCTGTCATGTTTACATGATCTAATTGAGGTCACAAACATCAAAAACAAGTCTGGGTGGCAGGAGGTCCAAAGGGTCATGTTGCAGGTCCTTTCTGACATAAAGCACACCTTGGATCAATGCTGAGTTCAGGCCAGATATGCCCAGGTTGGTCCAGGTGAGGTGCCTAACGCCCAGCCACTTGTTTCAGCTCTTGCATTAAATAGATGAGTTATCTGTATAATGACAATAGCTTGTTTTGACTACTCAGTGAACAGGAGCTAAAACTCCATTCTGTTTACAAAATTTAAACTCAGGTTGGCCTTGACTTCAATCAATTACTCAAGTTTGGACAATTTCAAAGTATAGCACCCAGTTGGATGGAAGTGTGCATTTATTGGTGCACCTCAGCTTAACACCACTTTCTCTGATTGATGATTTCCCAAATTTTGTTTAATTATGTTTCTTCAATACCAACTTTCCTCATAAATTGTTTTCCCTATAAAAAACCCTGTTTGTTTACAGTTTTAATTTATGTTGACTTGGGTGATCCTGTGCTCAGACCTCTTTGAGGAGGTCTCACAACCTGTTAGCTTATTTATATACTTTAAAATTACAACAGCATCAGGCACACCGCTGGGCCACCAAGGTTCCCTCCAACCTGTGGCACCCGTGCAATCTAGCCCTGTTCAAAGCTTGGTTAGGAACTCCCTTTGGGAAGTAGCCAAGCCTTGCTGTTGGTTTGATTACTATTAACAGTTACTGTGTTAACCACCCTCTCCTTTTGTCACTTTAGCTCCAAAACACTCTGCGTGGCTATCCTTCTTATAATATTGATGACTAGTGCCCTTAAGTTTTCCTGTGCACTGAGCACCACCACACAGGGATCTGGGAGTTATAGATACTCCCCTGACACCCTCGCCCTATGCATACTCTACTTCAGAAAGCCCAGTTATAATAATAATTTTGTTAACGTAACAGCTTATTAGAACGATAAGTGAAGCTCACTAACTTATTCAACAACCAAAGTTAAATTATATAAATTTAGAATACACATTTAGAGTCTTTGATTGGTCTAAAATTCCTTATGACAGAGAATTTTATATACCCTTGACCATCGTCATAATTTGAAAGCTGGTCATCATGACATCAGAAGATACACTAGTGTAAATAGGGGGTGGAAGGCGAGTCAGTAGGGCGTACGGCTGCCAACCTGAAGGTTGTGGGTTTGATTCCCACCATTCACACATTGATTGGTGTGCCAGTTAAAGGAAGCTATTGGTGATTAGTAGGTCTAATAACACGAAAACCTTACCCATGTTATAACTAAAAAACCTGAGTCCTGATCTAAAGTTGTAAAAAATTTCCATAATGAAGTTGACCCTGCTCAGGTTTCACATCAAAAATTTCTTTCTCTATTTTGGTAATGTCCGTCCTCTGATTTGCTTGCCTCAAATAATTATAATACACTAGTGTAAATAGCAGCCAAGAAGAGTATGTGCACAACGTTGCTTATGCATCTTCAAGGATCTCCCCTTTATACCTTTGGTTTTACCACTAAAGATATACAAATACCAAGTCCTGTTCAAAGATAGGCTCTGTTAATAAATCTCTAAAGAATGAGCACAATGCTTTATTAGAAAATAAATTAATTAGGAAAACGCAATCTGATTGAGATGACCAAGATATTCATGCAGCTTCAAGAGCCATATGAGTCACAGTTAGGCTCAGAACAGCAACCAAGTTCATAAACAAGCAAGATTTATTACAGTATAATGAGCAGAAGACATTTAAAAACTCATAAAGAATCAGGGAATTTGACTTTGTCAACCCTGAATCCAAAATACAAATTTAAAAACACCTTATGAGAAGAAACTGATTTTAATAAATTTTATCAACTTATATCACCCTGAATCCCTTAAGTATATATATATAAGTTCCAAATTCTATACCAAAATAACATCTTTTAAATGATCTGCTTTTATTTGGTGCTAATAAAGCCTATACATGAATTTTACTGTAGAAGATTTACTTATCCTTATTTGTTGTCAAAGAGATTGAGATGAGCTCTGATTTGTTTAGAAAAATCCATTGTCAAGTTTATTCCAAAGCTTCATCATGGGTGTACATGCTTGGAAGAAAGATAAATTTACATGTAACTAAGAACCAGACTTTCTGAATTTCCTAGTGATGCACCATGCGATCAAATGACCTATTGTGAGTGGTTCATTTTATCAATTCAAACCTTCTGAGTGAGTGGGACACTTTAGCAATATCACTTCAAAATGGATAAAAATAGTTGAGTTTGTCATCAAACTTATGTAAATCTCTTTAAAATGATATTTTATTTTTATTTAACTGAGGCAAGCCGACCAGGGGATAGACATTACCAAAAGAAAGAAACGACATGAAACCTGAACAGGGTCAACTCCGTCAAAGAAAGTTTTCACCTCCAGATCAGGACTCAAATTTTTCTGGTTACGTCATGGGTAAGGTTTTCGTGTTATTAGTTTAAAATGATATTCTTGTCAGTTATAATTGCCATTTCAAGTGAAGTTATAACAGTTGTGTCAATCATTACGCTTATCAGTCCCTTATAGTATATAAACCACATTTTTCCAGTAAAAAAACCTACTCTTTTTGTTTATTGTGTTTGCTTCTTTAAATTGTTTAACTTGGTTCATCTTTAATATTTCTCAGTATAACAGAGTGAGCTAAAATCACTTATTAAAAAATTGTCTGGCTATCTGTCATTATACAAAAGCAAAATACATTATGTTTCAGTGATACAAACTTGTGAACCAAGTTTTATAAAGTTCAAAGTGCAGAAACTATTTTTCAACATATTCTTTCACCTCTCCTTTGTTAATAATAATCACAAGATATCATAACAGCGGTAATTTTTAGATATGGATGCTTATTTTGTGTGCCTGACTACACATAGTGCTAAGCTGATTTTCTTTTACAAGCCACTTATTTGAAAATTTTGTAAACTTTTATAATAGAAGGTAATTAAGATGTAATTATATATATGACTTTAAAAGCTCTTTTATATATTATGTTTTTGGTATTTCTAATATTATCTTAAAACACTTAATCTATGCCTTGATGTATGCTAATACAGCATGTAATAGAAGAAATCTTAGTTTTTGCTACATATAAATTTTTATCAAGATTGACGTTAGATTTTGATAGTTGACTTGAAAATAAACCCTTTAAAGGCCTTTAATGCTGATAGATTACTCCCATCAATAAATTCCTTAATCCTATTTAATTTATCTGCATAATCAGTTAAATCACATTTACTTTAAAACTGCCTAAATTGCATTTAAACATCCTGATTATTATAGATAATAATGGCTATGATATAATCTTAATATGGCCAATTAGGGACCCACTTGGATGAATCAAGTAGTTTTATGGCATAAAATTAAATTCACTCAAAAATCTAATACAAGTTACAATCCTTGTGTAAGAATTTTTTGTATGTTTATTGATAAATTCTGAGGATCACTCACTTGATAATTAAGATCCTGCACACTTAATTAAGAAGTTTAGCCAATTGATCCTAGATTTTGCCTGTGGCTTATGGTATTTTGACCTTTCAGAAACTCACTAGGCGTATTCAAATAACCCCAACTCTTCTGGTCAACATTGGGCTTAATTTCCCTTCATAATCAGGAACTACTTCTAAGGCAGTAAAAATTAAGCTTTGGATTTGGCATTCCAGCTTGTTTGAAACTCTCCAAAGAAAAGATTCTGATAAAAATCATTAAAGAGATAAAATAAAATATATCTTTTATTAGATGATATTTATTTGCTGACTATTCATTAGGCCAGGCGCCGGTATTTATATCTCTAGGGCATCTTCTGGCCACATTTGAGCATGCAATCTCAACAGATTATTTTCCACCTCAGTTTGGCCCTTGAACTGATATGACTAAGACCTATTGCTAGATTTTTGGTGGCAAAATACTCTTAGAATTTGGATGTTTTCAGGGACAAAAAGCGCATTAAAGAATGTGCAAAATTGTCCTAGGATCCTCTTGATTTGAGTTTTGTCATACTGCTGACAAAATACATCTTCTGTGAAATTTTTATAATGATTGAAGTAGATGATGAACCCCTAATTGGGACGTCAGCAGGCCGCTCTTGATAGCACTAGGTACTCCCATTTGGGCAGTCCATGTGCAAGTGCTATCATGCCAATTACAAATATTGACATACGAATTTCGCCCTAGGTCAGGAAATTGATTATGTTTAATGTCTATTTGTCCATGGAATTTGTAGAAGTTATCCTCAGGTTAATCCCTAAACAATTTCTTATGCTGATTAATAATATTATTCCCTATTAGCCATGAAAAATTTCCGAGTTTTAGTGCAGTGACAAATGGCCTGAATCTGAGAGTGTATTCAGCACAAGATTTTAATAGAACATTTAGATAAATTGACATTGATATAATCAACATGAGCCATGTAATTGCAATAGGCTTTAAATTGAGAATTAGCATATTAGCTTGAGCATTGGGAGGATAATTGGCTAGATCTGATGTTGTCAAAGGGTTTATCTTCAGGTTAACCACCAGAATCTGACATTTCCCCCCAATTGACTTGAACATAAGCCCTAAGATTCCTGATTAACTTTTATTAATCTTTGTCATTTGTTTTTGGCCTGAACTGCCAACAAGTCTGTAGTTGAATCCTCTCACCATCCTCAAGTGAGAACTAAAAACTAATTAGGTTAAAATTATTTCTATAATTTATTTTTATTATAATTTAACTTTTTTTCTTTTTATTTTTCTTAATTGACCAGCTTATTAAAACTTCTTTGGAATTTTTCATGGACTTGATTATATATATGGCCAGTCCTAATATCCTTGATTGTGTATATAAAAATAGATGTCTTCTCAATTACTTTGAATGGCCTTACCTAGATGCAATCTAACTTTTGTGATTGGCCCAATCCATGGATGTTGCAAATCAAAACTTCATTGTTAACTTTAGTTTGGCCAATTTGTAGCGATTTTCTAAGCCCTTTTCATGTTGGGCCTTTTTCACAGCAAAACTGTTGTCAAAGGCTCGAGCTTGTAGTTTGATTAAAGTATCCAAAAGCTTCTCAACATATTGAGGATTAGTGTTTTTTCCAGGATACTCTAGGACCAAATATAGTAGCGTTGGTAGGGCCTGATGTCTCCCATAAAGAACCTGGAAAGGTGACATCTTGATGGCATAGTGATACAATATGTTGTAAGCAAACTTAGCCAAGATCAGAATATGCTCCATTTTAGATGTTTTGCCTGAGGTTAGCTTCTGAAAAATGTTTACAAGTGTTTCAGTTAAGCGCTCAACTGTTCCATTTGTCTCTAAATGGTTGGAAAAAGAGAGCATACCTCTCACTCCCATTTTTTGTTTAAGCTTCATGATATTCTTGGTGGTAAAATTTGTTCCATTATCAGTCAGAATAATCTGGAGACATTCATGCTTGTAGATGATGTTTTCAAGGATGAACTTAGTTTTAGTTGCCACTCCTGCTTCCCAAATAGCTTTGGTTTCAACCCATTAGTCAAGTGGTCAATATCCATGATAATGCACTTGGCCTTGGAGTTTGCTTGTTGTTAGTGGGCTGACAACATCGATAGATACAGTGTGTCAAGCAAGCTTGGGCTGAACAAGCTAATAAGATGTGCTTTTTCAGAATGAGTTTTCGCCTTGACACTCCGCACAGCATTCTAACGTTTCTTGGATGTCAAAATGCGTTGACTTCCAATAGTAAACTTTCTTCAGATGCTATTTCATCTTTTTGAATCCACTATGCCCTATGGTCTTATGTGCCGCCATTATTAGATCTGTTTGGGCTGAGGGTCTTGGGAAAATATACTTCTTGCCCTTACAATTTTGTAAAGCATTCCATTTTTTATAGTTAAATATTTTCATAACTCTGATAATAGTTTCTAGACGGATTTGGGACCATTTTGGTACTCTCTGCTGATCATTTTCTTAAACAACTCATCAGCAGCCTGACTAAGTGTTGCAATGATGGGTAGTTGGGATAGGCAATTGGCATTTTGATGTTTTGCCCCAGCTCGATGCTCAATTATGTAGTCATAAGCTTAAAGCTTTAATGCCCAGCAGGCTAATCGGCCCTCAGCTTCTCTTAAGTTGTTCAGTCATCTTAGGAAAGCATGATTGGTCACAACTTTGAAAAGATGACATGGAGGTAGAACCAAAGTTTCTTATAAGCATATATGACGGCTAAACAACTTCATTCCATCACCATGAAATTTCTCTCATGAACATTTAAGTTCCGACTAGTGGAGGCAACCGTATGTTCTTCACCATCTTCCCCAACTTGGAATAACACAGCCCTCACTGCTGATAGGGATGCGTCAGCTTAACAATAAATTCATGATTAAAGTCTGTGTATAAAAGAAGAAGCGCGTCCCTTAGGGCCGATCTGAGTTGGTTAAATGCATTCTGGCAAGTTGGAGTTCAGTCAAATGGGACCTTATCCTTAAGTAAATAGAAAAGTGGTTCCCCAAGTTATGCGAAGTTGGCAATAAATTTGTGATAGTACCCAATCTTACCTAAGAATACTTGGATATTGCGCTTGAATTTGGGCCATTTTATTTTGGAGATGGCATCCAGCTTTGGGTTGGGGCCAAAGACCCACTTTGTCAATTACAAATCTGAGATATTCCAGCTGGTCTTTGAAGAACTGGCGCTTTCTGGGCTTGATTTTTAAATTTGCAGGTGATTTCATTGAAAAACTATTCTTATTGTTCAATGTGGTCGTCAAAAGGCAGCTGAAAATGTTGATATCATCAAGGTAAACTAGTACACATGACAATTTTATATCTCCAAGAATTGTGTCCATAGACCTTTGGAAGGTAGCCAGGGCATTGCAGAGACCTCAAGGCATGCTTGTTAGCTGGAATAGGCCCTCTTGGGTTATAATTGCACATTTCTCGTGCTCCTCTCTGGAAAGATCTATTTGCCACTACCTGCTGATAAGGTCCATTGCCAAGAAGAACTTCGCACCCCCTAGCCTATCTAAGGCATTGTTTATTTGTGGCAGAGGATATGAGTCCTTCTTTGTGATGTTATTTAACTTTCAATAATCAATGACTATCAGTTGCTTCCATCCTTTTTCTTCACTATTAAAATATGTGCCCATGGACTTTTTGTAGGCACAAACATGCACAATCAAGGAGTTCCTTAATCTCCTTAAATACAGCTTTTTGATAATTTCAAGCATCTAATTGGGCATATTAGATTTTGTTTATGATCTCTGGTATCAATATTGTGGGTGACACCCTTAGCACATCCCAAGTCAAAATCATCTTGTGCATAAATTCCCAATATTTAAAGATAACTACTGAGCTTGGCTTTTCTCAGAGTTGGTCTGATTGCTTAAATCGTCCATAGGGATGACTTTCTTTATGCTGAGTAGGTCCTTAATGGGGATCCCTAATTTGACAAAAGTTCCAAACTCATGGAATAAGTGAATTTCCAAGGTAGGGAACAGATGCAGAAATGCGATTGTTTGATGTCACTTGATGGATATGGGCCGATTTTGCAGTTTTTCACATAAGATGTGTATTTCTCCATTGCCAGGAATGATAATACCAGGGGCAAAGTTTGGCTTGAATCGAGATTTAGACCATGAGTGATATACTTCATCATAAAAGTCCTACTGGGATATTAATTGTTAGTCCAGTCGGGACAATTACTTAATCTCTGGAGGGTATAGTAATATGTTGATTTGACCAAAGTGGAATGCCCTTTGACTCATTGATCTGAGTGAGTAGTGTTTTTCTTTGACCGCGCTTTGACTACTCAAGTGGACTACTCTGTCTTTGTAGGCCATATTTATGGATAAGATGTGTTTATTTTTCTCAACTGCCCTATCCTGGTTATAGTAAAGCGGAATAGCCTGGCTAAGAATGGTGAGAGTATCGTCCTTATGTTTGGTAACAACTCCATATCTCCTTAGGAAATCAGTCCTGATTAGAATATCATAGTTCATATTTAGCAACATGATGTCAGGTGCTGTCACTACAATATATCCAAATCTGAGAGGTAGGTACTGTATGCACTCAGCGATTTAGTTGTATGCGCACCAGCTGTATCATATTCTTGACAGTGGGAAACATTGAGCACGATTTTCAGTTTTTACCAAATTTTGTGCTGACTATATTGATAGGAGCACCAATATCAACAATGGCCCTAACACACACCTTGTTTACTGCTATATCCACATAAGTACATTTGGAGTAGTTTTCAGAGGTATTTATTGTGTGAATACTATGACTGCTGCCCGATTCCAGGTGTGATTTCAGACTTTGAGCAAATATCTGGTAAGTTATTTGCTAAGGTCATCATGTGAATGGCTACTTGTACGTTGTTAAGCGAAGGTAGGTAAGTTGAACATCTGGGTTGGAGATATAAACCCTGATCAATAATCTGTTTTGCGTAAGGTTTTTATACCTCTGCTTGGGCTTCTTTGGTAGTTTTCAAGGTTTTAATTGCTTTTTCTGTGGCCTGAACAAATAGCCATCATGATATTATTAGCCACAATACGATGGAGGCTATCTTTGGCAACATCTTTAGCCCTAAAGAGCTCGCCAGGGTCAGGTATAATGACTTGAACATTGGTGGAATTAGAGCATTACGCCTCTACTCCACCTGCTCTTTTCCTGCCTTATTGTTACTGTTGATTTTTAGAGCAACGTTAACTCCAGGCTTTTTGTTGGACTATCTGTAGCATTGGCTATCAAAATTCCCCTTTTGGCCACAGTTTTGGCATGTAATTGGCCCTGTTTGCCGCTTTTGCTTAAATTTTTGGTTCATAGTCCAGATGTAGTGTTTCTTTTTTTTAGTACTAGATGGTCAAGATGTAGTGTTTCTTTTTAAGGCCTAATATCACAATTTCTGCTGATCCTTGGGCTGAATAAGGGTATCAAAATTGCGGGAACAGCTTCTCAAGTAATTGGTAAGTTCTTGGGTTTTCATTTCTCCATTGAATGCAGGTATCATGACATGTTTTAATTTATGGTAGGGCACGACTACGTGTTCCATTGCAATATTACCATCAAATTTACCATTTGCTTTGCACCCAAGCAAGACTCGTGCCTCATGGAAAAAATTTTCTGCAAAGTCCTTAATAGTCTCATTCTGCTTGAATTCAATATTAAAAAGCTCTCTTTTTCATGCTTCTATTTTCCCAGGCCCTCCAAACTGTTTTGTCACTGCATTTTTGGCATACATATAGGACTAATCATCGCTTAAATAGGTCATAATAAGGTCACAGCTTTGGGCATTGAGTGAGTTGATCAGTGCTGGTTCTTTTCATGTTTTGATGCTCCCCGCATTGCTTTTTCAAATAGCTTAATAAAAGATTTAATATTCCCATCCTTATCAAACTTTGGTAAATTCAATGGTTTAAAATCATCTTGCCTTGTTTTGGGCATAAGAGTTTTACTTCTTCTTGAACGGCTTGGGGTATCATCATTTAGAATCAGCCCTCTTTCCCATTGGGTAGTATCTGGTGTCATGAGTGATGCCAAGACTCTAAGCATAGGATGGATTTTTGAAGTATCAGTTTCTGCATTGGTATCAATTTCCAATGATACAATTTCATGATATTGCTCCAAACTACTGAATTCTGATGCTTGAATTTGGCCCTTAGTTGTTTTTGAAACTGTTTTTGGCCGAATGGGCAGAGCTTTTTCCCAATTCTCTTTTGTCAAAGCTGGATGGGCACTGGCAGCTTTGCTTTTTGGGGATTCAAATTCTTTTTTAAGGTTGTCATACTCCTCTTCAAATAAAGCTTGCTTGGACGTTATGCTTCTAATATCTTTGCCCATACTGTCTAATTGGTAATTTGCAGTTGATAATTGCATTCTGAGTTCCCAATTCACCTGAGTAATTTTAGTATTTCTGGCCTGCAATCTTGACACAACCGTCCAAAACCTTTAAAATTCCTCTTTGATCAAGGCATCATTCACATCCCTCTTTGGGATGGCTGGTTTTACTGTCAGGTCTTTGATGATTTTGTTTATAATATCCAATTTGTCCTGAACATAATTTAAAAAATCATCATGCTTTGCATAAAAGTCCAGGTGATTTCTTCAGCATGAAGTGGCATGTATGATGAGTCGTTACAACTGGAATAAGAGAAAATTCATAATGTGTTTCCAGTTTTTGACAGTCAGTATTCATGCTTTGTACCCATTCATGTGATAGACCATGGTGAGCAAGAGCTTCTACGGCTATCTTTGAGACTCTTTCGTTTAATAGCTCCTCAAGTGTTTAATCTCCCATGAGCTTCGTTTTCAAGTCCTGTATTATCCATGATTATTTTTGGACTTCAGTAAAGCTGGAATTTAATTTGTCCAGTAGAACACTTTGGTAAAATTGTTCCTCCCCTTGCACATGGTAGATTTCCGTGAGTTCCAGATATTTTCTAGCAATGATTCTCTAGGTATGCTTAATTGGGGTTGGACAAAATTAATCAGGAATTCTTTAGTTGCTTGACTGACTGTGAGACGTTTGGAAAGATATGCCATGGTTGCATTTACGGTACTTCATGTATATCTCAATCTTGAGTTTAGGCCTTAAGGTATTAGAACAGGCCAAAGGAAGGATCAATTTTAGTGAAGTATTAATCCTAAAACCCTGATATAGAGTTTCCAGCGTAGGTTTTACGCTTAAAGTACTAAGATCAATCGGGTTTGCTGTATCTGCATGAGCTTCCCCCACTGTGATAAAATCCAGGGAGTAGGAGGTACTTGCATCAGAGCCTTGGCAACTGCTAATAAAACAATTTGATATTTTCTTGTCACTAGTTTCCATCTCGTTGTCACTTTCTTGTCTGGCCAAATCTGCCAGGAACTGGTTGTGTGAATCCATTATAAAGAGTGTTACCAATTTTGAGTGACCACCTGTTGTTAAATTCTGAGGATCACTTGCTTGATAATCATATTTCATGCACGCTTAATTAAGAAGTTTGGCCAATTGATCCTTGATTTTGCCTGTGGCTTATGGTATTTTGCCCGTTCAGAAACTCACTAGGCGTATTCAAATAACCCCAACTCTTCTGGTCAATCTTGGGCTTAATTTTTCTTCATAATTGGGAGCTCCTTCCAAGGCAGACAAAGTTACAAGCTTTGGATTTGGCACTTCCAGCTTGTTTGACACTCTCTAAAGAAAAGATTCTATTTAAAACCAAGAAAAAGGTAAAATAAAATATATCTTTATTGGATAATATTTATTTGATAATTATTCATTAAGCTAGGTGCCATTATTTATACCTCTAGGGCATCTTCTGGCCACATTTGAACATGCAATCTCAACAGATTATTTTCCACCTCAGTTTGGCCCTTGAACTGATATGACTAAAATCTATTGCTAGGTTTATTAGTGGCAAAATACTCTCAAAATTTGGATGTTTTCAGGGACAAAAAGCGCAATAAGAATGTGCAAAATTGTCCTAGGATCCTCTTGATTTGAGTTTCGTCATACTGCTTACAAAATACATCTTCTATGTAATTTTTGCAATGATTGAAGTAGATGATGAACCTCTAATTGTGACGTTGGCAGGCCTTTCTTAATAGCCTTAGTTACTCCCATTTGGGCAGTCCATGTGCAAGTGCTATCATGCCAATTACAAATATTGACATACGAATTTCGCCCTAGGTCAGGAAATTGATTATGTATAATGTCTATTTGTCCAAGGAAATTTGTAGACGTTATCCTCAGGTCAATCCCTAAACAATTTCTTATGCTGATTAATAATATTATTCCCACTTAGTCAGGACTAATCACCAAATTTTAGTGCAGTGACAATCAGCTTGAATCTGCGATTGTATTTGGCACAAGCTTTTAATAGAATATTCAGATTAATTTGACATTCTTATAATCAGCATGAGCCATGTAATTTCAATAGTTTTAAGTTGAGAATTAGAGTATCAGCTCAAGCATTGAGAGGATAATTGGCCTGATCTGAGGTTGTTGAAGGGTTTTTTTGTGTCAACCACCAAAATCTGACATTGATCCTTATGATTAGCATGATAGTACTTGCTGATGGATGACCCAATTAGGGAGTATCTAGTACTATTGAAAGGCTTATTGACATCCCAATTAGGGGTGTGTCATTATTTGATTTCTGTATTTTCCTTTCACCATTTTATTGTATTTCTTCAGTTGTATGATAAAATGTTATAGAGCTGATTGTAAAGCAAATATATACCAATAAGGTGCTAGTATTTGTCACATACTGGAAAACCCCCAATTCTGACTGCCATATAAATAGAAGAACATTTGGTGCACTAAAACGAAACCAAAGAGGCCAACCATGCTTGGAGAGGTACCCTCAGCACTCAATCAAACTTAGCACTCCCCTAAACCTGGTTGGTTATGCAAAGTCCTCTGGGATATTGGCTCATCCCAAACCACTAAAATAGCATCTCAACAGGGAAAAAAGACCAGAATTTAGTGAGGTATCCAAATCCTGAATCTACCTTTTATTTTTATTATAAACATTAAAGGCCCTGCCATCCATAGCTCGTCTGGGTAGCAACCAATAATGCTCCCCAGGTAAGGAATGCTAGGGGAAATTTCATAGAATTCTGAAGTAAACTTTGGAAGGTGCTGGTGCGCCTTATAAAGGCAACGCTTTAAGGACCTCACCTGAGCTATTGATTAGGCTCACACAAGCCTAATCTACAGCTTAGGCGAGGCACAACCCAGCATACAAAACAACCAAACCAAAAATGTTTATAAAGCGATCTGACTCAGATTCAGAAAACTTGAATCTGAGTTGGAATGTAACAAATGAGACAAACTCGTCTGTTACATTATTACGCTTTAAATCCTCTCATTATGAGAGTAGAAGCGCCTCCAATCGGGATAGAATAATTTTAATTTAGTTATTTCAAGAGGATTTATCTGGGGAACTCTAATAACCACAGCCACTATCCATAGAGGATTGGCTTAGCCATAATGAACTCATTTATAGATGAGTATGGCCAGGAGATGCGTTAAAGGTAAATAATATCAGCGCCTAGCATACTAATAGAATATCATCATATTACCATCTTATAATGATCATCTTATATCAGTTTAGATCATTTAATATCATCTTTTATTATCAAGTCTTCATTTAGTTTTATTTTTATTAAGAGTGTAGACAAAAATTAAGAGAGCTTGTCTTTGTTTCTTGCATCAGGAGAGTTTGATTATAGAGGGAAAAATTATCTAGAAGAGACCAGAAGAGTCAATCATTATTTGGTTAAGCTTTGTGAGCTTCAGAACAGTTAGGAAACACTGTAAAGCACTTAGCAAAATGAAGTAATATTAGACAAAACTCTTCTTGACTATCCATGCAGGAATTTATTCAATAAATGAGTAGATCCTCTGACTTAACAAGTTGTGCTTACTCAAACCACAAAACACAACTTAATATGAGCAGCAAATCTGGATATCAGGAAGAAGCTACCAGAAAATTTGACAATAATGATATGGAAACTAGTAAATTGAGAGATCACAGAATATATTAACACTGCTCTCCAGAACAATGAGGATTGTACATTGTACTCCTTTGATCTTATCACGGTGGATGAGGTCATGTAGATGAAACAGGCCCAATCAAGTTTACCTCAGACAGTGTTAAAGAGATGATGGAGACCTTCTTTAATGGCTACATAATTGGTACATCTCATATGGACCCAACTTTTGGCCTATTTTACTACTTCAAGGATCAGGACTTTAAGATAAAGATGCGCATGAAATACTGAGAGGCAACCATGGAAACTCAGGCCAGATGCCTTACCAGTAAACAATCAACCAATGAGTTTTTTCTAAGCTTTTTACAGCCATCCATCAAGCATACCCATAGGATTCTGGTTTGATATAATCTAGAACTTATAGAGATCTACCAAGTCAAAAATAAAGAGTGATTTTTTTTCCTTTATAATCTACTGGATAAGTTAGATTCCAACTTTACTAAAGTCAGGAAGGCTTAGTCACTAATACAGAGAACCTCATTGATGCTCATAGAAGACTGAATACTTTTGAAGAACAGATCAATATTGGAGTTCCTAATATTGCAACTATAGACTTTTCTCACAATGGATTGATTAATGAGTGGGTAAAAAATGCCATTAAATGCTGCCAGATTTTTAAATCTCACTCAGAATTTGGTTTTCTCAGTTCAAGCGCATGACTGAAGATGCCACCACTGCTCACAGGAATCATCTGTATAAAAAAGCTATCACGTTTGGCTTGAAGAATATGTCTAAACTGATCTGAGTATTCTACAGATAAAGATTGAGGATCTTGCTGCACTACCAGTAGGGCTGAACAATGAGTAAGATTTTTCCCAAATCTATGACTAATT
The DNA here is from genome assembly GCA_022478985.1 of Massospora cicadina. Classification (NCBI taxonomy): domain Eukaryota; kingdom Fungi; phylum Entomophthoromycota; class Entomophthoromycetes; order Entomophthorales; family Entomophthoraceae; genus Massospora; species Massospora cicadina. Next base: position 14,123 of record JAKSZP010017193.1, on the reverse strand, counting down.
CTCAATACTTTAGTCAACCGTGTCATCTGTGCAAGCTAATAATGTTGAGCTCATCTAAGAAAAATAGGAGCTCTAAACCCAACTATAATGACAAGTGCCCCCATGGCCTTTCTGACTGAAGGCGTCAAAAATAATTTGTATTTTCAAGCTACATACAGAAAAGATTGTGAGAGCCTTAGAAAACAGATTGATACCTTCAAGGAGAAAAGCTATCATTGTTCATCCATTCCTCGAGGGTGTAGGTTAGTGAAAGCTCCAGATTTTTAGGAAGAAAATGATTAGGGAAATTGCCTAAGGCACGAATTCAAGAGTCTAAATCTAGCAGTTTAACAATTTTCAAAGCTGTGTCATCGTGGATTGATATGGGTTCTAAAACTTATTTTAAAACATCCGTTCCATGCCTAAAAGTTTGGTTTTTTAATCCTGACTCTGGATAACATTCATCCAGAATGTGGCCCAATTTTAACGGAAGATTTCCCAATATGCTCCAGCTCTAGACAAAGTGTGACTCTTTTGGCTTATCTGGGTGCAATGACTTCAAACCCTTAAACTTGCCATAAATTTTACAGAAATGGGAATGTCGTTATTCCTCAAGTTATTTATGAAGGCCATGTGAGGAACATCTGTTTGTGTAAAGTTGACATCTCTTATCAATTGTTTGGACTCACACAGTATTGACCTCGTTATTCCCTATTTGGGTTACAATTGGTCCTATTTGGCTGCAAAGAGTGCAGTGATAAAGCAATTTGGAGGGCCTGGAAAGTTAATGGCCCAAAAATTAGATCTTTTTAACACAAATTTCAGAGAAATAAGTCCATTATATACTTTTCTGATAGGCTCTATCATGAGGCTCAAGTCCAACTCAAGTATAATGCTATGACCGAATCTGAAGCAAAAATTACCATGAATTCATGCTTTAGGCCATACCATAACTTGCAGCGCGTTATGATACCAGCTTTCAACCGTATCATGGGGGCTTTGGAAAGCATAGACTATCTGAGTTAATGCGCTAGTAGTTTCAACGCCCTTAATCAGTGAAGAGATCAGCCGACTTTTCAATTTTCAGGATCAAAAAATACCAAATTAACGGACCAAGTAAAGAATACTCATTCTGATAACCAAAAATGGATCAGTGACCAGGGCCAATTACATATTATATTTGTAGTCAAAAGGGATATTTTCCAGTCAAAGCTATAGATATGCAGACAATAAACCTGAGGTGAAGGTGGCCCTGAAGGTCAATAATGAGGAAAAGATAGTAAAAAAGCAGGTGGAATAAATGCGGAATGCTCTCTTCCACCAATGTCCTGAAAACATACCACCTGACCCAGGAAAGCTTTTTTGGCCAATGAGCGGCTGAAAATAACCTACATCACATCATGGGCTGATGATGTATACATGGTTACTACCCAAGCTAATCAAAAGAGTCAAAGCAATCAGAAGTCACTGAAGAAGCTTGGGCCAAAGTATTAAAGCCCTAAGCTAAACAGATTGTTGATCAAGTATTAAGATGCCATCCCAGATGTTCCTCTGACCTTCCCACTCTATATGACTTACAGGTGTCTATCTGATGAATAATTTGGTAGAAATCTTCCAGAAATCTGCTCAAGTCTGAAGTCCCACTTAGAACCAAAAAATCATTTCTATATTCACCTAATAAACAACTTTGAAACCTACTCTGAATGTACATATGTGGATATATCAATAAGGTTCAGATATGGGATATCATTGATAGTGGAGCGGCTCTCATCAATGTCAGCACTAAACTAGTCAAAAAGCGTAAGATTGAGCTGATGTTACCCATTGCCAAGAGTATGGCACGGCAAGTAAGAACACCACATATTCGCTTGTGGCATATAGCACACTTCCATTGCATTTTGGATCAACCTTAGTAGCTGCATCAGCCATAGTATTGCCAAGTGTGAGCTAAGGCATCCTAATAGGGACCAATTTCTTAGGATGATTTGGTGTTATTAAAAACCACAAAGAGTGCATCCTCCCCATCTTGGGGCAAAGTATACCATTACAATATAACAAAAGCGGGAAGGCTGAAAAGAAGAAGCTAGTCTATTTTTAACCTGGCATATAAGGATGATATAGTCGTGATTTAGAGCACCATATTCACACAAAGATTAAAATTCCTACCAGTACAGATTCGTTAGTCATAAGAAATTCCATTACCTAAAAATAGCAAATTACTATGTTGCTAGGAACTCAAGCATTCGCCCTTCTTAATCTGACTATAAAATACCAGAAGGGCTTTATGGGGATGTATCTCAGTCATGGTCTATATCCTGATTAAAATCAAATATCATACCTGGCATAGTCATTCCTGGATACAAAGAGATTTACGTCTTATGTGCAAACTTACAGGATTGGTCCATTGCTATAAGGAGGCATCAAGTTATTGCCTTCTTGAATTTATTCCCAAACACAGAGATTCATACTTGTCATAGATCTGGACTCTAAACAAGATGGGACTTCCTGACAAAGAGGTAATTTCATCATTAGTGTCATTCTGACGGCTGAACTAGGGAACCTGTAGACCTGGAAAGGCTCAGTTTCAGGATTTATTTATTAAATACTGAGAAACATTTGCAAAGGACAATTTTGACCTAGGTTACACTAGGAACGTGATACAAACCATTAATACTGGTGGTTATGGCCCCATCTGATTAATCCCAATTAGATGCTCAAAGGCATCATAAGAAGTTGCTTTAAAGAGATTAAAAAACCTCTGGATTGTGGCATGGTGGTCCATCTAGAAGCCCATGGGCTGTCCCAATTTTAATAGTAAAAAAGTTGTATGGGAGCAATCAGGTGTTATAATTATCACAGACTAAATAATATCACAAAGAAGTATTTGTATCCAATTCTATAAATTGACGACACCTTAATCAACTAGGAGGCGCAAATTTCTTCTATACTATATACCTAACAATCAAATATTAGAAGATCTATATGCCCAAAGAGGAGCATGAGAATTGCGCATAATAATTTAAGAGGGCCTATTACAGCCAACGTTAATTCCATAAGGGCTATGTAATGCCCCAGCTATATTCCAAAGAGTGATGGACACAATCCTGGGAGATCTATAGTTGTATTGTTTGTTAGTATACCTGGATTACATGAACGCTTTCAGTTGAAACTTTAATGATTACCTGGAAAATTTAAAGGAGGTCTTCAAGAAATTAAAGGCTGCTTATTTGGAAATCAAGCCCATAAAGTGTCAATCTTTAAAAGACCAACTGAAATATCTTGAGTTTGTTATAAACTATGAGGGATTCTGCCCTCAGCCGTCCAAACTAGATGCAATATTAAAAATGAAATGGCCTGATTTAAAGCATGATGCCCAAGTTTTCTTGTGTATGATCTGTTATTATCGCCAATTCATTGCCAATTTTACCCACATTATAGCCGTTATTTTAATACACAAAGCTAAGATCATATTAGAGTTAAATTGGCCCTTTCAAGAGGCATTTGATCAGCTTTGATCATCTATAAAACAGCTCCAGTTCTGCGATATCCAGACTTCAATTGTTAGTTTATTGTCCATACTGATGCTTCACTCATGGCAGTTGAAGCTGTGTTGTCACAGATAGGAGAAGATGGCGAGAAAACTATTGCCTTTGCTAGTCAGAAACTAAATATACACAAAATGAACTACATAGTGACATAAAGGGAATGCTTGACAGTTATATACGCTTGTAAGAAATTTTAAGGTTTATCTGCAACGCACTCACTTTACTATTGTAACAGACCATTTGTCCCTTAGATGGATGAACAACTTGAAGGAGCCTGCGTGCCTATTAGCATGGTGGGCTTGAATCTTCAAGCCTATAAGTACACAATTAAGCATAATGAAGGAGTGAAGCATCAAAATGATGACTGTTTATACTTAATTACCTTCCATTTCCACATTCAGATTGTCCGCTGACAAGTTGTTCTAGAAAATGATCAGTGGGAATTTTAAGAAAAGCCTGAATCTGTTAAAAAATTACTTTCAGACCTACAACTAGACACATTTTTGAAAACGGATGTTGTACAAAGTTATCAAAGGAAAGAAGTTCATTTTTCTGAGACCTCCATCATGAACAGATATAATAACGACTTCTTATAAGGCCATTGGACACGGCGGAATTGAGAAAATGAAGGAGCTTATTAAGTAATATTACTACTGAGAGTTGATGAATTTTGATATAGGAAACACTGGAGTGGTGCGCTGAATGCCAAGGCGAAAACCTGTTACAAAAGAGCACTTCTTATGAGCTCGTTTGACCAAAATTGCTTGCCATAATGTGTCAATAGATGTTGTCAGACCACTTCCTGCTAGCAATTCCAAGGCGAAATATTATTGTGGCTATTTACCACATGACAAAGATGGTCAAATCTAAGGCTATTTGGGAAGTAAAAGCAGCGACTAAGTCCAAGTTTATTTTTAGAAAGTATCATTTACAAACATGGTTGTCCACAAATTATCTTGGCTGATAATGGAAGCAATTTTACAAATAATGTTATCATAAAGCTCAACCAATTGATGGGAGTGAGAGGCATGATCTCTGCTACTTACCATCCTGAGACCAATGGAACATTTGAGCGTGTAAATGTGACGCTAGTGAACATTGTCCAGAACTTGACTTTTGAAAATCATATTAATGGAGCACATTCTTAAGCTTGGCCATGTTTGCTTACAAAATATTGTATCACTCTGCCATCAAGATGTCACCTTTTCAGGCTCTTTATGGGAGACATCAGGCCCTACCATTGCTGATATATTTGGCTTTATAAGAACTTGTAGGACTTTATCCCCAAATTTTTGTGAAGCTTGCATATACAGTAACTATGTCGAAATCTCAACCCTCTGAAAAACTGTCTCGCTGTAAAAAAGCCCAACATGAAAAGGATTATAAAATTCAATATGAGTTGGCTGAATTCAAAATTGGTGATGAGGTACTTTTTTGTAATATACTTGTATTGGGCCAATTAAAGAAAAATTTGCATTTGGATAGGCCCATTTGTGATAATTGAGAAAACATCAATTTTGTTTACACAATCAAAGAAGCCAAAACAGGCCATATATTAAAATTTTCCATGTGAAATTCATTAAAAGATTTAATAAAAGAGCCAATTAGAAAGAAAAAAACATTATATATAATTGAGAGGAAAAATACAACCTTATGAAAAAATGTTTTAGTAAAAACAAAAAATGAAAGTGACATACATAGTTAATAAAAATAAATTTTTATATAATTCTACAAAAAAATATGATTTATTAAGAAAAAATAATTACTTAATGAAGATCTTTCTTCTGCTAAAAAGGGGAGGTGACTCAGGGCATAAATTTTCCTTCATGTGTGACAATTTAGCCCAATCCAGTTGTTGAGATACAAGAAACAGGGCCATAGCAACATAAAACCAGATGTGCCGCGTGCTGGTAGTTGCCAATTCCCAGAGAATGACTGGAAGAGGAGGCACAAACCTTTTGAAGTTGATCCAATTGAGCCCACAATTCGAGGAAAGCAAATTCCCAAAAGGAGACAGTCAATCAAGAAATCAGTTCAGTACTAATAAACCTTTGGTGTTGCTATCTGGACGCAACAGACCTGAGATCTCCACCATTCAATGAGGGGGGACGTTCAGTAATTGGCCTGAGGCATCCGCTCAGAAAAAACACACATGAGATGACCAAGCAGGGCCATCCTTGAAAGATAGTCATCTGTGTTATCATTTTCAAGGCTTCAAAAAATGAACAAAAAGGTGAGTGAAAATGAATATTGTATATGTCATGGGTGTTTAGCCCAAGTGATGAGGTGTAATTGGGATGACTTGCGAGAGCCACAGACCAGTAATCCATGGTCTCCTCAACAAAAGCGTCAGCGTGAATAGATCTTGGGGCTGAAAGGAAGTGTCTTCATCGAATATGAGGTGAATGGGGCCAAAAGGTCGTTCATATTTGCCCTCATTTGGTTGAGAAGTTGACTTTGATATGGGAAATTTAATGGGCCAGTTTTGCTAAATATGTCCGAGACATAGGATAAAGATTAAGGTGAAAATAAGCTCCGCCATGAGGTCCCCATCCTGAAAAAGGGATGTAAGTAAAAAATTTAGATCTTTATGATCAAAGATGTGACCAAAAGTGTCCACTTGAAGGTTGATTGATGAGCGCAAATGAAGTTCAAACCCCAAAGATCCTTGAGAAATCTCCACGGCCAGAACAATTTCCTACTCAATAATAGTTTCTGGCTGAGTAGACGTAAAATTGTTGTTGCAGGGATGAACTGACCCAATTTTTATTTTTGGATAGATCTTGGGGACATATGCATACACATAGTTCTGTCCATTTTGTTAAATTGACAACGTTGTTTGGGATTGAGACCATTGATAAAATTGTGATAAGCTGAGGGAGAGCTGTTTACAGACAATGAAGAGAAAAGCAGGAAACTCATGGTTTATATTCTAGTCAATTGGGGGAAATGTTTGATTTTGATGTCTGAATTGAGAATAATCCCTTTGAAAAACCCATCAATGCTGATAGATTATTACCAATGATATATCCCTTAATTCTTCCAAATTTATCTGCATAATCTGTAAATCAGACTCACTTCAAAACTGCCTTATTTTTTATTTAATCATCCTGATTATCATAGCTAATACTAGCTATGATATAATTTTATTATGGCCAATTATGGGACCAGCTTTGGTGAATTGAGTGGGTTTTACAGCATAAAATTAATTGCAGTCACAAATCTATTGCAATTCTTATCAATGTATAATGGATTATGTATGTCAATCCTTGTAATTGGCATGATAGTACTTGCTAATGGATGATCCAATTAGAGAGTACCTAGCAATATCAAAAAACCAGCTGACGTCCCAAATAGGGTACATCATCATTCAGATTCTATTTTGCCCTTTCCACATTTTTATTTTATTTAATCAGCTGAGTGATAAAACATTATCAGGCTGATAAAAAGAAATTATACACCTCTGAGATTCTAATATTGCACCTAAAATCCTCCCAATTATGAGAGTAGAAGCGCCTCCAATCAGGCTGAAATGATTTTAATTTAGTTAATTCAAGTGAATTTACTTATGTAACTCTAATAATCAATGACATAATCCATAGAGGATTGGCTTAGCTTTAATGAACTCATCTGATAGATGAGTATGGCCAGGAGATGCGTTAAAGGTAAAAAATACCAGCGCCTAGCCTACAAATAAAACATCATCATCTTACCATCTTATATATGATCGTCTATCATTTTAAATTATATAATATAGTCCTATTCTATCAAGCTTTCGTTTGTTTCTATCTTCATACTAAGTTTGTAGACAAGCATTGAGGGGAGAAAGTCTTTGTTACCTGCCTCAGGAGAGCTTTGATTATAGAGGGAAAAATTACCTAGAAGAGACCAGAAGTCAATTATTATCTTGTTTAAGCTTTGTGAGCTTCAGAGCAGTTAGGAAACACTGTAAAGCACTTAGCAAAATGAAGTAAGATTGGTCAAAACTCTTCCTGACTATCCATGCAGGAATTTATTCACTAAATTAGTAGATTCTCTGACCTAACAATTTGTGCTTACTTATATATGGTATATGTTACAGGCAATATGTAGTGCTTTATTTATTACACTTCATGTACTTTACCAATAGTCTTCTAAAGTACATCATATCTATATATTACAACATTATCTCAGTAGTTATGGATCAGTATCAGGTAATTTAAGTAATTTTATAATTAGCATTTATAAGGAGCCATCTATATCTCCAACTGTGCACCCATTATTTTCATAATTGTTATACAAATATATATTAGGTTACATTAGTATGAGTAATAAATATTGGATCTAAGTGATAAATGATTTACAATCTTTTTTTCTCTTTGGTATATATGCAATAGAGTATGAGTCAATCTGTTGAGCTATTCTACATATATGCTTTTTTATGATATATTTTCAAACAACTTTAAAGTTTTATATTACCTTAATAAATTTCTAACTAGCGGTACAGATAAGAAATTATATATGGTGAAACTATACTTTAGTTTTTTATACCTATACCTTGGAGGCAGAAATTCCATAATCTCTTATTTTGTTTTATGACATTATCACTTCATGATAGAAAGTATTAATTGATGACGCTAACCTTAAGGCTGATTATAAAGCATATAGGGCAACATATACTTATAAATTGAAGGGAAAAAATTTATAATTATATGTCAATAACAAAAAAATCTTATCCTCTATAAAAGTTTATTTTAACTGATAATGCAAAAATCTAATAACAGTACCTATATAATAATTAAGACTTTCTTATAGAAGTTAAAGCCCTAGGATATATATATGTAAAGGTTTGTTCAATATACTACTTGGCTAATATGGATATGGTAAAATATAAAGCTGTATATACCTTAGGTGGACTGACATGGAAATGATACTGCATCAACTAATGAAAGAATTAAATAAAGGTAAAGGAGGATAAATCTTGGTAAAGCTCCATGCACAGCGTTCTGTTGGTCCAGGAACTTTAATAACCCCCTTTCTATCTTATAGCTTGGTTCAGGGCATAAGTGCTCAACTCCAAGAAAGTCATAATGTTCACCTATCCAAAGTTCATCTACTAGGATCAAACTTGAGAGGCAGTGGTCATCAAATTCATACTCTACCTCTGGGCACCCTCCCTATGGTAAAATATAAGATATATTTAAAAATTTGATAAGTTCTATCAGCAATCTTTGTTATACACCGGAGACTCAGGCTTTGACTTGAAGTTACTTATTTGGAGTCTTAAAAGGATAAAACAATAACGTGAATATCAGCTCACAAGAAAAAAGGATCGATTTATTATTAAAAAAGTCTTTATATCTATCTGATTCGTATATTTCCTTTTTTGTTTAGATCGTTTCATCCGACAAGAGACTGAATCTCTTCTGATATTAGAGTCGAGATAGACTTGATCAGATGGAATAGATTTGATATGATTTTTATCACTTACAGATTCATCAGAGATCATCGCTGATAATTCAGAAGAGGTTTCATTGATGGGAAGACCAGTCAAAATCCCGACAAGTACTGAAAAGCATACTACTTAGATGCATAATTTTACTAGACTTATCATGTATACTTTTAACTTATATAACAAAAGAGTATTCTGGGCTTTTTAATATTGATTTTCTATAATTTTGCTAGCTTACAACTTTAAATAAAAAGATTAATTTGATAATTAGACAAATATCTGCCAACTGTTTGGCAAAACTAATTACACTATCAAAATAACTGAATATCAAACTTCTCAGTCATAGTAAAATACCAATTATCATTAATAGAGTATAAATTTTTCATCTCTTATGTATAAAACTTTTTATTTTGCTATGGTGATTAAAGAAATATGGTGGAATATTGTATTTTCATCTGAGCTTATTAACCATGAAAAAATTTATCAGTAGGTTTTCAGGAAGTGTGTTAATGAAAGATGCAAGATTCCAGGACAAACAGGATTGTTAGTTAAATAAAAGTAATTAAAAGAGAATATTATAGCATGCTAATAAGTATTTTTAAATTAGTTATAATATCCTAATATTATAGTTGGTTGATTAAATTATCAAGCAGTTTAACTGAGCTACTGTCGTGGCTCTATGATATAATTGAGGGGACCAACTTTAATGATAAGGTTAATGTCAGGAGGCCAAAAAGGTCAAGTTGCAAGACTTCCCTGACTTAAAACATACCTTGGGCCAATGCTGATTGCAGGCGATATATGCCCAGGTTGGTCCTGGGGATGTGCACGATGCTCAGCATGGAGTTACAGCAAGGGCGTTAAAATGCGCCAGCTATATTACTAATGTTGATGGTTTGATTTGGTTGCTTGGATGTGGGGTTTTGAAAATCGTTTGATTTTTAATATTAGCAAATTGGACAAGTCCAGTTACAATCAATGAGTCAAGTTTGAAAAATCTTGAGCTATAGTATACTGGCTGATGGTGGGGCGCGCCTATTGGTTTTTATAGCCTTACAATACTTCTGACAATCAACAACTTGCCTCCCATTGTTTAAGTATGTTTTTGAGACCAACTTTTTTTTGGTCAACTTCCTAATAAATTTTCCCTTTAGTTTCTAAGTTTTTGTATGGTTCCCTGGGCAAACATGTGTGTGAACCTCCTCAAGGAGGTCTCTAACAACGTTGATTAATTTTTTATTCAAGGAAATTATCTACAATATCTGGCGCGCACCTGGGCCATCCTGGTCCCCTCCAGATTGAGGCACCCAAGCACGCCTGACACATATTGACACCTGTTCATGGAATCCCCTTTGGGTTTAATACTAGTTTTGTTGTTTATATGCTATATACTACTATGTACCTCATTGTACACCCTTGCTATGGGTTCCTTTTGTTCTGGCACCCTCCGTGGTGCCCTGCATCTAATCTTAATAATGACTAGTTCCCTGGCAATGTGGCTGTGCATCCCGCATCACCTCTCTAAAGAACAAGAATGTTACAGATACACTCTTGGCATTAGTTGACCAACAATTTTATTTTGCATTCATCAGAATTATCAAGTTGGGCTTTCTTTATGTGTAAACTGGGTGCACTAGCCGTTTGTCACAACTTCTATGGTGCTCACCACAGTTTTTATTGGTTTTTTTTGTGCATCTTGCCATTATTCTTTCAAATACCAACTGGGAAATGGCCAGCCTTTTTGATTGTACTTGGTGCACTTGGACTCTTCATGATCTGTTGGTTGCAATTTCCAGACTATCCCCCCAAAATTTACTCATAATTACTACAGCACTAGCTTTCCTCTCAGCGGAAGCCTCTTCTAATAATATCAAAATGCCTATTTAACATCACCCTTTCAGGGGTGGACTTATTGTATCAACTATCTCCTGAGGCGGCCAACTGGGCTTTTGTGGTGTTTTGAGCACTTCCAATTTTTATGGAAATCTGTGGATGGCATGGAGCATGTTCTGGAGATGCGCTGCCTAAATTAAGTCATTTTTCCTGCCTTCTACAAGTTCTTTGCTATGTTCCAGGTGGTCTTCCCAGTAAAGTTCTTTTAAAATGAGTTTTATGACAGGGCCCATACTCTACCCTTGCCTGACGTCATTGAAATGACATTTCTTCATATTACTTTGGACCTTCCTGCAAGAAATGCTCCAGTGTGGCAATTTCCCTTTTGACTTTGTACAGCTGATTGAAGCTCTTTGGGCGATTTTCCCGCCCCAACCTAGAAATGGTCAGGTAATTTGGTCATCATGGTTTCATCTGAGGCGGCCCCTATAAATAAGGTCCATAAAAACTTGTGCGCGCCTTTCAAAAAGGAGGATTCTTATTCTTTACATTCCTTTGAGTTCTGTAAAATTCAAAGTTGAGAAGGGGTCAAGATCTGAGAATAATTTAAATGTTCCAGTTGATTTTGCCGTGATGATGTCACCTCAGCAGACCCTATAAATTTAGCGCCCATGACTATAGATTTTCCTTTGAACGGGGCAGAGCTCTACATAAATTTCTCCCCATTTTTGCGGAATTTGAGGGTCCAGGTGAGTTTAGCACCAAATTTGACAGAAAATGAATCAATATAATAAATTTTTCTTTACACCGCGTTTCTGTGGTGCAGGCTGAAGCATTGATGAAGGACTTGTGGTGATTTCCTGGATAACAAAGCACAACTGGCCATCAATTCTGGCATGGGGTTGTTAACGCCAGAAAATGCGTTTTATAGCGCAAATTCCTTAAATAAAAATGGTAAAAATATCATCTCTTAGCACTTTACCATGAATCCATTTCTGTATACCTGATTAACCCAGAGGACATGCGCTTGACCCCTACCATGATTTGCAGAACACAGGTGATGGAAAAGGGATTGTTTTTTAGTACTAGATGGTAAAAAGGGATTGTTTTTAAAATACAAAAATGTTTTTGCAATTGCTGAATATATGATGAGATATGTGCCCTCAGTAGTAAGAGTGGCCAGCTATTCCTCTTCATTCTATGATGTAAAAATTTATCCTGAAGGAATTCTTAGCCTGATGAAGGATTTTCTGGTGAATTGTTGGCGTTGTCTGCTATTAATAAGACATTCTATATATTTTTTGTTAACTGCTACCCTTTCGTCCCCTTCAGGTAAAATCAGCAAAATATTTTGGTGGATACAGGAGCCTTTAAGAATTTTATTGACCAAGACCTAGCCATCTATCTTGAGTTGAGTTACTTGCCAGGTGGTATGGTTAGAAGAGGGGCTTCCCAAGGTACTCCCACGCTGTAGGTTCTAGGGTTAGTGGATTATTAAGCTGAAAAATATAATATGGCTGACCATTTCCAAGAAATCAAAAACCTTCTGTACCCCATCACTTGGGAGTGGAGCTGCGGCGAAAGTTTGACATCAGAACCAGCTTGAAATACAATACCATATCATTAGCTTTTTAATAATAGCCATGAATTTAAAACCACCATATCATAAGCAAACTCTCAGGGATATTTTTCTCAATGGCTTAAGGTCAACACCCTCAGTCTAGCTCCGCTGCTGAAGCCCTCTTTGGAGATATCCTTGCCTTCATGTTTAAATTTTCTGGAATTTTGTTTGATGCGGCTTCAGCCAATGTACTACCAGCTCATTCAGAGTTTGGTTACAATTTCAAAATTACCGTTGATCTGGTGCTTATATTTTCTCTCATTTATCCCTTGACTGTACAGGAGGAAGCAGCATTGGATGTGTGGATCAAAGAGCAGCCAGCTAAAAGGCGCTATATTTCAGCATACCTCCCCAGTATGCTCCACACTTCTCTTTGTGGAAAAAGCCAATGGTACCTTACACCCATGAGTAGAATATGATAAATCTCAACAACGTCACATTCCCTTATTTGCATCCCATCCCAGAGGACTCACAGATTTTTATGTAAAAAAGGCGAAAGTCTTCTACAAACTGGACTTAAAAATGCTTTCACTTGATCAGCAACAAGAAGGGCTAGGAGCGGCTAACCATGTTCTGAACCAAAAAAGAACTTTTAAGTTTTGGATTATGCCCTTTAGGCTTAAAAAGGCCAGGCTATCTTTCAATGCCATATAGATGCAGCTTTGGGAGACCTGCTGGATGTGTGCGCGGTGGCTTAATTGGATGATATTCTGGTGTTTTCCCCAATTAAAAGTATCATGCTATACACCTGCGGCAATTGGTGGAGAGTTTAAGGGCAGCCAACCTTACGCTGAAAATCAGTAAGTGTGAGTTTTTCAAAGCCCAGGTCACCTTCCTGGGTAACGTCGTGTTTGATCAAGGCCACATGATAACTTCAAACAAGGAGAAGTCGGTTTGTGAGTGTCCCACCCTAACTTTGGTCAAGAAATTGAGAAGTTTTGGGGAAGTTTACATTCTTTAAGAAATTCACACCAAATCTTTCTGAGGTGGCGGCGCCATTGTACAAGGCAAGTGAAGCAAAAGTTCTCCAGTGTTCTGTCACAGATAGTGACATATTGTCTGGAATTAGCCGCCCTTCTAAAGCCAAGTCCAACAAGCCCTTGGGGCAGAGACCAGAACCCCTAAGGGTCACCAATGACCTATCTAAGGTCATTGACAAAAATGGGTTTTGGCTTTGACAGACAAGGATGAGGAAAACGGCTTATTTGAGGCAAAAGCCTAGGCGGGAATCGAACTTAAGACCCAGAAAATCACAAGATATGATGTTACAAGATCTGGCAAAATTAAAAAAATGATTTTGTTGAAAAACGACGAATTTGTAGCTCATATCAGATTCCAATAACCACTGGAATCTTCGTGAAGCAACCCCCTATAAATTAAATCCCAAGATGAGAAAGATTTTGCTTTTCTCAGTTACACAGATCATTCTAATAAAGTTTAGGATTTTAAGCACATTTCCTTTATTTTGGTTTTTCCAAATAAATACAGCTCTACAAAGTTCTGCAATGTCTGGAGTCTGTTTTCCGCTCTGGTTTGCCCCTACTGTTGTACCTGAGTCCTCCACCTACTCCGCCACCTATTCCGCCAGCTCCGCCTCCTCCTATTTTGCTTCCTTTTGCCCTAGGTTTTTTTCCACCCTTCCAAGCTCCCTCAGCCTCGTGTCCCTGATGGTTGTGGCCAGTTTGGTGTGCGTTTTGTTCCACGGATTTATTTG